>BSBK01004535.1:1672500-1807500 GCA_027943335.1 Chamaecyparis obtusa
TCAACCCCTTAAACTTTATAACAACATTCAAAATATTTACTTTAATAGAAGAAAATGAATATCATAAACATAAGCACTTCAAAAAAATAATAAAACACTCAAGACACATGTTTATCTTATAGAAACCCAAATTAGGAAAAAACTATGGTGGGACCACTAAATGATGTACTCTTTTGAAGTACACCCTATGAGGAGCTTAACCTTGTTAGGAGTTTACAAAATCCATGTTAGGTGCTACCCAGTTAATTTATTTACCTTTAAGCCTGTTAGAACCTTTATCTTGTTAGGAGTATCCTTGTTAGAGGACTTCAAACAAAAAATAATGTGTCACCTTGTTAGAGGATTTACAATAGGGACCTACTAGGATTCACCCAATTAAGGGATTTTTATTTTTGTAACTATTAGGAAATAACATGAGCAATGATCTGTAGAATATCACTATCTTTGGTTGATCAGATCCACTAAAGAACACAATTACTTATTAACACACTTATCTCTACTTTGGCTTGATCACAATTCACACTTTACACCATGCTTTCCCAACACACGATCAACACTAAAAAATTTCAAATTCATCCAATAAATATTATTCATCAAGCCTTTAACTTTTTCACCACCTTAAGATTTCCCTAAAAGGCTTACAATTTAACTTTCAATCTTTGCACTTGAATCGAACTCATCAATACACACATCTCGATGTATAAAACAATTTTCCTATACCACATTGTCCATCACAATGATTTACATAAAATTTTGTGTCCTGGAGTAAAAAATGTTTTAACTACACACAACCTTCATATAGAATTTTCTTCACACACTAGCATCAAAAAATGTGATGTCAGATCATCACCTCCAACATTTAAGACATGTCACCAAATCACGATTGACTTAACTGAAATCACCGCAACATCCTCATTGATTACTGATCAAAGATTTAATAATTGTCGCTCAAGAACATAAACACTTCAACCTGTTAACAACTATATGTCTCTTCTCACTGGCCATCTAACCTTCACTCCGATCATCGCAATTAGTTACAATTGCATCTATAGTATCCAAAAAAATTTAGCAACAATATCCTGTAACCACAATACAAGAAATACCAAAGATTTGACAAACCCATTAAATCACCTATCGTCTATCACTAATTGTTCTAGAAATTACACTATTAAACTTCATGATGCAGGGGCATTCTAGGGTACTTGGTGAATCTACATGGAGGTGTGCTATTTTGGTTCTATGGAACTCAGTTTCTGCTTTGACCGATGGTCTCGGTCAATGAAGGAAGCTCAGTCACTAAAGGAACTCTGTGAAACCTCTGGCACTCGGTGAAACTGGTACTCGACGATGCTTATAGTGCTCAGTCAACATAGTGCTTAGTGATGTTGGGCATGCTTAGTCATTTCACTGTTGCTCTGTTGTTTCTCTGGCACCTGGTAGTTGGGATTATTGATTGGAGTTCTATGTGATTTGTTGGGCCATCTTGGTACATTTATTGTTTGTATCTTTTGTTGGATTCTCTTATGTGGATCTAGAGGCTGACATGTTGTATTAAATGTTTGTAAGGTGATTTATGAGCTGACTTGTATTACATTTAATATTTGTTAGGGGGAGTTAATGGTTTCATCCATCTGACTAGTGGCTGATGATTAGTATTTAAAGGGTGTTTTGGTAGTTGTTTAGAGATCAAAGGAGGATGGGATCACAACATCAGATTGGAAGTGCTGAATAGCTGATCTAGGAAACTAGAATTGGTGAAGTTGAAGAAAAGATCTTATATGATCTTGTAGATTAGATAGTTTTCTGATAGTTTGTAATAGTAGAGCTAGTGGTTGAGGCTTGGAGACAAGGAGATTTCTTGGAGGCTTATGAGCTCAAGTTTAGATCTACTTTAGGGTTTCCATCAGTTGTTGATAGTTTTTAGAATTGAACTAGCTAGAGTTATATTGGATCTTGTTGATCTTGCAAAATTGTTTCTAATTGTAATTAGGCCTAATCCGAAAGGCCTTACAACTAGGCATGTTAATAAAAATTAGAGTTAAATAATTATTGTGTTGTTGAGTATTCCGCTATGTAATTTTGAAGCTGCAAGGTTTAGACTATCCTTAATTAGATCCACCATCCTTGACTATGTCAGGTGGTATCAAAGCGAAGTTTTTTCCTATTGGAGCTGAGTAGATCTTGTGGATTGACCTAGCAAGGCTGATTTTGCAAAATTGATCTTGTTGGTGAAGAGATCGCATGATCTTAGTTGTAGATCTATGGTACTAAATTGTGAAATCTTTCCCTAGTTGTTTATGCAGGGTAGTAGGTTGACCTAACTTGCATACAACTTGGAGATTATCACAAGGTGATCAGTGTAGGGTTTGTTGCCGAGGGTTTCTCTTATATTAAGGATGCCTCCGAGAAGATTGGACCCTAGAGTAATTGTAGATCTTTGTGATACTATGGAATCTAGGATTATAGAGAAGGTGAAATTAGATTTTAGATCTGAGATGGAACTAATAAAGAATGACATGGTCATCGAGATCATAAGAACTATTGCTGGTGTACCTAAGAATGTTGGTACTGAGGATGGTTATGAGGAAGTTGCTGATGAATTTGAAGTTGTTGGATCTAGTGGTGATGACTGGAGAGACAAATCTAGTGAAGACATAACTGCTCGATTACATAGATCTGAAGCTCGGTTAAGTAGTAGTTACCAAATGGAAGTCTCTAATTTCTCTAGAACTTTGAAACCTAAGAACTTGATTGATTGGATCAGTGAACTTGAAGATTTATTTGAGCTGGAAGAAATTGAAGATCCTCTTCAGGTGAGATTGGCATAGACAAAGTTGAAAGGACATGCTGCTCTTTGGTGGAAAGAACTACAAAGAGATAGAGAAGATGAAGGTGAATTGAAGATCAATCAGTGGAGGTTGATGGTGAATAAGTTGAAAGCTAAGTTCATACCTACTGAATATGAGCTTGACTTGTTTAAGAAGTTGTAGAATCTGAAGCAGAAGGATTTGTTTATTGAAGATTATACCAAGGAGTTCTACAAACTTACTATTCAGTCTGGACATAGAGAAATTGGTAAGGAAAAGGTAGCTCAGTATGTGAATGGTCTGAGATTAAATATTTAGGATGAGCTTGGTATGATGAAGATTGATTTTGTTGAAGATGCTTATCAGTATGCTCTGAAGGCAGAAGATAATTTGAAAAGGAAGCAACATAGTAACTCCCGAGGGAAGGATAAGATTGATCACTTGGTGAAGGATAAACCAAATGATGCAGAAGATGAATAGAAACCTATGGAACCAAAGAAGAAGATACGTAGAATTATCTTTAAGGGTACTTGCTATAACTATGGAGAGGAAGGACACCATTATTTTGAGTGTACATAGAAGAAGGTTGATCAATGAACTGCTGTGGTGAATGAGAACATTCATAATGAACCTGAATCTGAGAACTTGCTACTTTGAAAAACATTTCTCGGTACAAAGGATGAACCTTATCAGAGGAGTAATTTATTTAGGACTTGATGCAAGTCTGGAGGTAAACTCTGTGATGTTATTTTTGATAGTGGTAGTACTGATAACCTTGTTGCTGAGGACATGGTTTAGAAACTTGGTTTGAATAGAATGAGACATCCACGTCCTTATAGGATTGGTTTCCTATGACATGATCATGCTTTGGAAGTAAGAGAACAATGCTTCATTGATGTTCAAATTGGCCAGTATGATATTGCGGATATGAATAGCTATCATATATTGCTCGGTAGACCTTGGCAATTTGATTGTAGAGCTATGTATGATTTGTTGGAAAAATGGTTAGTGCCCCCCTTGAGATTTGTGACATGGCTTAGCTACCTCCTATGTCTTCTATAAGTCTAGTGGTTGTATCGAGCATTAACAGGTTGATCTTTTGGTGTAACAACAACTGCTACTTGTAACAAGTGGTATTGGAGCTTGGTCATAGGTTTGAATCCCCTTGAGTAACACTGAGGGGGAGATTGTTGGAAAAATGGTCAGCACTCCCCTTGGGATTTGTGACATGGCTTAACCACCTCCTATGTCTTCTATAAGTCTAGTGGTTGTATCGAGCATTAACAGGTTGATCTTTTGGTGCAATGACAACTGCTACTTGTAACATGATTGTGTAAAGAATGTGTTTTCTATTGAGAAGGATGACATAGAGTTTTCCTTGATGCCTTTGATGGATACAATGCTTGGTAGGAGAAGCCTAAGTATTGGTAGCCAAGTTGAGTTGGTAGATCCTAAGAGAATGAATGACCAGTTTGGAGAAAAAGCCTATGTGTTGTCAAGAAAAGACTTGAAGAGACAAAGAAAGATGAAGTGGAAGAGTATGCAATCTGAAAAGTTGGAGGACTTGTATGTGAGGAACCAGTTTAGGATTTATGTGCTGAATCCTGGAAGATGTTCTTCTCACATATGAACATCTTTTCAAACCTGGGGTGTCTGATGTAGGGGCATTCTAGGGTAGTAGGTGAATCTGCATAGAGGTTTGGTATTTTGGTTATGTGATATTCAGTTGCTGCTTTGACTGATGGTCTCGGTCATTGAAGGAAGCTTGGTCACTGAAAGACATCAAGGACTATACTAATGCAAAGCAAATGTGGGACACACTGATGACTATTTATGATGGGGACACAAATATGTTGAGAGCCAAATCTAAAAGCTTGAGAGGTAAGTTTGATGAAATTAAAATGTCAGAAGGTGAAAATATTGTTCAATATTGGGGTAGAGTAAAAAGGTAGTAAATGCTATTAGATGAGCTAATGAAAACATTGACAATGAAACTGTTATTAGCAAAGTCTTGAGAACCCTACTTCCTATCTATGCTATTAGAGTTTCTTCTATACAAGAATCAAGATGTAATCCTAGTAACGTCCTAACCTTGGAAGTTCTTATTGGTAGGCTTACTATTTTTGAGTTGTCAAATTTTGATAATTTCACTACTCATAATATTGAATTTGAATTCAAGTCTCAAATGGTTCTTCATAAATCTAAGAAAGGAAAAGAAATATGTGTGAACAGTGACAGTGACACTTTTGATGATGATCTAGATGATCTTGAGGAACTTATAGCTAGAAGGCTACCGAGAGGAAAAGGAAAATTCAAAGGTAAACTTCCTATAATCTATTTTTCATGTAACAAAGTTGCCCATATTGCAACAAGATGCCCTGACCAGGATGACAAGGATGAAACAAGGGAAAGCAAGTATAAAGATAAAAAGAATAACAAAGATCACATAAGGTACAAGGAATACAAAGATAACGGTAAAAAGTCTTGTTATATTGCTGAAAAAGAAACTGACAATGAAACTAGTGAATCTGATGATTGCGATGTAGAAGTTGTTTATGTTGTTATGAAAGATGATTATGATGAAGATGAGAAAACCACACTTATTTCATATGTGAGTAAAGGTGATAAATTGATTATTGATAGTGGTTTCTCACATCACATGACTGGTGATAAAAGTAAGTTTGAAATCTTAAATCATTGCAAAGGTAGGAGTGTTAAGTTTGGTAATGATGCATAATGTCTCGTGAAGGGAAAATGATCAATAAGATTGATTGCTAAGATCATATGTGATAATTCTTATTCAATTGAAGGTCTTAACTATAATTTGTTAAGTGTTGCACAATTAAATAGTACTAGTTATCTTATTTAATTTCATCACAAGAAGGCTAAAATATTTTATGCCACTCGTGAACTAGTTAGAAGTGGAGAACATACAAGAGATAATTTGTTCTATCTAGACCTATATGAAGAAACATGCTCATTTTCACAATTTGATGATGTATAGTTATGGCATAAGAGGTTGTGTCATGCGAACTTTGACAATTTGGTAGACATTAGTAAGATGAAGAAAGTTAGAGGTTTACCAAACTTGAAGGAACCTGATAGTGTGATGTGTAAACAAAGTCAATTGGGAAAAATGACAAAGTCTAGTTTCAAGAGAAAGACATATACTTCTGATAATATTTTGGAATTGGTTCATAATGACCTTTGTGGACCTATTGGTGTGCAAAGTTATTGTGGTGATAAATATTTCATTCTATTTGTTGATGACTATTCTAGAATGATGACTGATATTTTTGAAAGAGAAATATGATGTCTTTCAGTTGTTTAAGTGATATTTGGCAAGAGTTGATGAATATGTAGAAAAGAATGAAGTTGAGTGTAAGAAAGAACCTAAAGATTACAAATATTTTGTATACATGGAAGAAGGAGATGATAGTAATATACCTGAGCCAAAAAACAAATATGTCGAGCAACAAAATGAACCTACCAAGCAACAACAAGAAAATACCAAGCATTAGAAGGATGTTGCCGAGGAATCAAAAGAGGAGGCAAAGAATCTACAAGATGAACCTGAAGATCAAGAATAAGAAGAAAGGAGATCTGAGCCTACATTAGCACAATATGTGAGAAGACATCATAAGCCAGAACAAATCACTGGAGCTAAAGAGTTTGGATTCATGACAAGAAGCAAATTAAAAGATGAAACATGCTTGTTATGTGAGTTTGAGCCTAAGACAGTGAAAGATGCTTTGGAAAATGTAGATTGGATTCAAGCCATGAATGAAGAAATTGAGCATATAGAAAATAAAAAATCTTGGATACTAGTGCTGAGAATAGAAGACAAGAATGTTATTGGAACAAAGTGGGTGTTCAAAAATAAGCTAAATGAACATGGATAAGTCACTAGGAACAAATCTAGACCGGTATGCAAGGGATATGCACAAGAAGAAGGCATTGACTATGGGGAGACATTTGCCCCAGTTGCAAGGTTGGAAGGAGTGAGAACTCTACTTGCATATGCAGCTTATAAAGGATTCAAAGTGTATCAAATGGATGTCAAATCTACATTTCTAAATGGAATATTGGAAGAAGACGTATACATTGAACAAGCATAAGAATTTGTTGATCCAAGCAAGAAGAACATGGTTTGTAAACTACACAAGCAATTGTATGGATTGAAACAAGCCCCTAGAGCATGGTATGAAATATTGCACGACTATTTAAAAGCACAATAAGTTGTCACCCTTTTACAAAGGAAAAGGCTAACAAAATCAAAGATGTTCAACTTCAATAGTATAAAAATGAAATTTATGTTTGGAATTTGAAGATCATATAAACTAATTAAATGTGATAAAATGGATGAAATTTATGATTAATATTTTTAATAATTTTTTTGAATAAGAATTGATATGTTTTATTAATTTTTAAACATGATTTTTTAGTTGCGAAAAAATGTTGAAAATTAGGGGTCTAGTTCCCACCAAAAAATTATATGTAAATAAATATTTTTTCCTCTAATTTCAAAATATGTCATAGATGACATATATAGCTAATGCATGAAGAAATAAAAATTGGTTTGTGACCTATATTTTCTCTTTTATAACAATTCAAATTCCAACTCACTAAAATCAACTGTTTTCATCTCGCAACATATTTTTCATAACAAATCTATCCCAATAATATATATATATATATATATATATATATATATATATATATATATATATATATATATATATATATATATATATATATATATATATATATATATATATATATATATATATATATATATTCTTGAAGAGGACTCTCTCCTCTAGTGCACCATATATTTTTTTAAAAAAAAATTGATGAATAGAGGCCTTTTCTATTAAAAATATTAAAGTACAATATTCACAAAAAAGAGTCGGGGGAAAGAGTCACCCCGCAAGTCACACAACACCAAAAGCCGAAACATACAACTATTCATAAAAAAATATATAAAATGAGAAACCCTTAAGTTGCAAGAGTAGTATCAGAAGAGGGAGGATGATATTTATCATTAGGATTTCCCCAAACATTGGGCCCAAGAGTCTGATTAGAAATGACCCAGCCATCTTCTAGATCTTTTTCCAATTCTCCTTCCTCCCACCTGGGTGAAATAGCTAATGCCAGGAGAGGGAACTTATCTTGATTAGCAGGAATAGAGACCGAAGGTTGAGAAAAAGTGATAGTAGTGGAAGCAAGCACGGGAGGCCAACCAGAACCTGCATCCCTTCGAGGAGGAGGAGAGGCGGAGCAGTGACACCATTGATGCAGAGTCCTAGAGTGTCTGGTAGAGGAACTTTGGCTACGACATCGGCCCTTGGGCGGTGTACAATCAGCTAAGAGAGAATTTGGAGGCACCTAAGCAATAGTACAAGGGGCATTGCCCCAATGCTGAAGCAACTCTTGCAAATGGGTAACCTCAAGGGCCACTTTATCAGCTTGCACCTAAATCTGCATCATGACATTATTACAAATACATTCCTTAGCATAAAGAGAGACATGAATATCTAGAAAGCTGTGAGAAAAAAGCACAGTGTTTTGATCTTTCCACAAAGTAAACAAAATTTCCAGCCTGAAAGTATGCCATATCTAGGTGTACTAGGAAGGCATTCTAGGAGAGTCACCAAGAAGAGCCATGTGCCAAGAAAAAGGTTCAGGCCCAAAAGGAGCAAAAAAGTTATGGATCCAACCCCAGTAATTTTGGGCATGATGACATAACCAAAAAATGTACATGAGTGTCTCAGAGTGACCACAAAAAGGGCATTTAGGGTCAGGAACCCCCATATGCTGGAGCCTAGCTCCCAAAGGTAAGCCCTGGTATAACAAGCATAGGCAAAATGAGAAATCTTAAGCTCAGTGATAGAATCCCAGATAGGATGAAATATCCAACCCCAAGTCTTTTGAGAAGAAGAGAGATGCCAATGCTAGTTGAGATAATCTATCATGGGTAAATGAGGCATAAGCCAGGAATACCCAAGCTTAGGCTTGTAGCTGGTGAATGACGTGGAAGGATACCATTTCCAATCCTTCCACCATGGTCTAATAGATTGAATACCCATTTTATGCAGGAGGTGAGGTAGAATGGCCAAAACTAGCAAGTCAAAAGTCTAACGATCTAGGTGGATGAGCTAAAATTGAACCCAGAGATCATCCCAGGATCGAAGACTCATAGTGACTCTAGAAAAAAGGTCTTTCAGGGTTTGAATGCCACGCTTGTGAAACTGAAGAGCACAGACCCCTTGAACTCTAGCAAGAGGAGTCCCCTATTGAGAAAAGAGAGGAGACCACCAAATGTTCTACTGGTTGAAAAAGAGACCATCCTGGAATCCATTCCCAGCCCATCGAAGCCAAGGTTTAACAGACTCCTAGGCTCTCCAAATACTCTTGGTGACAAAAGTACCTTGGATATGGACGGGATCCTTCATAACCAAAAGGGTCTGAAAGCCAATTCCCTTCTAGGTAGGCTTTTGAAGAGGAAAGCCTAAGGAAATTCAGTGTCGAAGCAACATTTTCCAAGCTTCATTTCCTGTGAGACACCGCACAACCCATTTAGCACAAAGGGCATGCCCTTGCTTTTGGGTATCAATTAATTTGAGCCCACTAGAGATTTTTGGGAGGCAACAAAAATCCCAGGCAACTCTGTGGAAACCCTGGTGATCAATACCAGAGGCCCAGAGAAAATACCAAAGAAGTTTCTCAAGCTTCTTGTAGGAGGCTTTGGAGGGAGCCCAACAAGAGGAGTAATAAACATGCGTGGTCGCCAGAACTTTGGAACAGATCTATAATTTTATTGCGAGAGAGAGTGGCTTCATGATCCAATAGGTAAGCTTTTTTTCAATCTTAGCAAGAACTACATTCCATAGATCAATAGGATTTCCTTGAAATGCAAAAGGAATACCCAAAAAGTGGAAAATTTCCCCATGTTGAATCTTGGTCCAGCCAAATTGAGAAACCTAGGGAGGCTTGGGAAGAGCCGACTATCTATAATAGAGGGTTTTGTGCCACTGAATGGCTAAGCTAGAAGCCAGATAAAAGATGTCTAAACAATGCAAGGATGCCTTGATATTCTCTTCATCCTCCACCAGAGTGAGGAAGGAATCATTGGTGAAATGGCCATTGACCAGTTGTTGGGATGAATCCAGAAAGTAGATTCCCTGAAAAGTTCCCATGGAAATGGAGTGAGCAAGAAGGTAGCCAAAACCCTCAGCAGCTAACACATATAAAGCTGGAGCTAGAGGGCAGCCCTGCCGAATGGAATGAAAGAGCCCAAAGGTAGAGGATTGGCGGCCATTGATTGTAATGCAGGTAGAGGCATTATTGAAGAACATCTGCACAGATTGAAGAAATCTAAGGCCAAAACCCATAGCGTGAAGCATCGCAAGGATAAAATGCCATTCAATATGATCATAAGCTTTAGCAAAATCAATTTTGAGAAAAAGGGCTTTCTAATGAGACTTACAAGCCCATTCCATACCTTTCCAAACAACAATTATGTTGTCAAGAATAAATCTTGACTTAATAAACCCTGTTTGGTCAGGCCAAACAATCTGCGGAAGCATGTGTCTAATTTTGAGAGCCAGTGCTTTGGTAATGATCTTGTAGGAGACATTGAGCAAAGTGATGGGCCACCAGTTACAAATATGCTCTAGATTCCTAGACTTGGGAATGAACTTGATATTCCCTTAGTTAATGATATCCCCAAGAGATTGGGTATGGAAAGATTCTAGGTAGATCTGGTGGAGATTAGGACCAATGGCATCCTAGAGGGTTTTGTAGAACTCACAAGGGAAGCCATCAAACCCAGGGGCTTTATCATTAGCCATGGCAAACAAAGCTTCACGGAGATGCTGCGAGGAAAGTAGTTGATCACAAAATACACGCTGGGCAGGGGAGACACACTGAGGTACCATTGCAATGCATTCCAAAAGATCTTTCTCGCTAGCAGGAGAGCATCCCTAAGTAGCAAAAACCTATTCATAGTGACAAACAAAGGCTTGCAAGACATCAGGAAGCTCTGTGAGAAGGGCACATGAGAAGGGCGTGCCCTTCTCAGATTCTGGTTATGCCCGTACTAGTATGTCGAGGGCGGAGGGTAGTAAAAAATTCTTTCAAAACTTGGTCTCCAACTTTTAGCTAGTGTAAATGAGCTTTGATCTAGGCTCCTCTAGTAGCATGGTTGTCAGTCACCTACTTCTAATGATGTAACTTAGCAAGATTGGATTGCAGCTCCTGATTAAAGGGGTCTTGGGCTAAGGCTTTGGTGGCAACATGCAAGGCTTTGGTGTTGACATCATAGGCTTTACAATGACAGTTGGCCAACTGTCTACCATAGATGCACAAAAAATGATTCATACGCTTGATGGTGTCATTCCACCATTGAATCCATCCTGTCAAGTGGGTGGGTCTAGGCTCAAGGTTCTAAACTCGATGAATGTGGGCCACAGTAGAAGGATGATGGAGGACATAATTATTAAAGTAAAATTACATGGTAGGAGGCCTAGCCTTAGCAATCTTCCAAACAATATTAAATTGGATGGGAAAGTGGTTTGACAAGGTCACATCAACAAGTGGAGTGACCGGCAAGGCTTGCTTTTCAAAAAAAGAGAAGAAAGATTGAGCCAAGATCATAGCACGATTAAGCCTTTTATTAATTTTGTTAGAGGAAGCCTTGTAATTAGACCAAGTGTGCCAAATTCCATCAGAATGGTGATGACCCACATTGGGATCAAAAAGCTCCAATTTATTGCGCATGTAGTACCAGGCTTCTCTTTCACTAGCCATCCATTGAAAGGGAAAAAATCCATCCTTGTCAAATTCCATCTCCACCATATTAAAGTCCCCACAAAAAATCCAGGTAGCAGGTGGCAGAGAATACGAAAGCCAACGCCACAGGTAAGATCTCTCAACAACATCATTGGGAGCATAAACATTAACTATGCCAAAAGAATGATTCTCAATAATAAAAGTGGCCCAAATAGTTCTTTGCATGGGGTTAGATCCATGGCTAACCAGAAAGGAATGCCAATGAAGAGAAAGGAGAGTAACAACTCTACCTCGGCTAGTCTCATGCTGAGAACAAAGAGCAAGGCTCTTGGGCCAAATAACTTTACAAGCAGCATCAAGCATGAAACCTAAAATTTTAACTTCCTGGAGGCATAAAACATTCAGATGACAAAAAGACCGATGCAAATCCTTGACATAAATTTTTTTGTGTAGGTTTGTCAACCCACGAACATTCCATGAGATGTACTTCATGGAATAATAGTGTCGTCCATTCCATCCTCATGCCCAAGGGAATCAAAACTATTAGATAAATATCCTGGGGCAAAAGCAAGCCCAGAAAAATCCAAAGAGATATTACGCCATTTTTCCTGCATGCCATCAAACTTGGTCTCAGCAAGCCCAAAGGGTCTACAAGAGCGGTGGAAAGAATTGGAAGAAACAATCTTGGCGGCCATTGGAGGCATGCGGGCTGGAGGAGTGATTTTTTCAAAAATTTATTTAATATGATTTACTATTTTTTTCTTTCTCCGAATCAACATCTCCTTGACTATTAAAATACCTACTTGCAATATTTTTTAATTACAATAGAGTATGTCCAATTAAAACACTATAAAATCTATATGAGGATATTCTTGACTTTGATCTCTATAAAAGGGTATTTTTTATTTTTAAAAAAATATCATTAAAAAGATTAGGAGTTATTGAAACACCAATTTTATGAAATAATTTTATTTTATGGTAATTGGACCCAAAGCGGTATAAAACATGCATTTAATAGATATTTCCAATTGGTAAAGTTAAAACACTTATCTAACTTAGCTAGAATGAATCTAGCTAGACCATATATTTGACCAAAATTAATTTTTGGTTAGAAATACTAAAATCTAGCTATGTTGATAAGTTAGCCTAAAAGGTGACACTTGATTGTGCTTTTACCCAAACTACACAAGGCACTGTATGGATTGAAACAAGCCCCTAGAGCATGGTATGAAAGATTGCACAACTATTTGATAAAGATTGGATTTGTAAGGACAAATGACAACATAAACCTGTATTTGAAGACTGAAAAAGGTAAAGGGATATTGTTAGCTGAAATATTTGTTGATGATATCATATTTAGAAGACAAGATGCCCTATGTAAAATATTTTCAAATGAGATGCAAACTGAATTTGAAATGTCTATGTTTGGTGAGATCAAATTCTTTATTGGTTTGCAAGTTTATCAGATGAAGAAAGGTATCTGTATTACATAATCTAAGTATGTTAAGGAGATACTGAAAACTTTTGGTATGGATGATTCTAGACTAGTAAGTTCACCTATCACTACTGGAAAAAAACTATCAAAGATTGATAACACATATGAAGTGAATCAAACCTTGTACAAGTTTATGATTGGAAAGTTACAATATGTTATCCATAGCAAACCGGATATTGCCTTAGTAGTTGGGATTGTTGCAATATTTTTTGCAAATCCTAAGTATAGTCACATGATGGAAGTGAAAAGGATACTGAGATATCTAAAAGGAATAGAGGACTATGGACTATATTACAAGAAGAATGACAAGTTTGAACTGAGAGTTTACATTGATGTAGATTGGGAAAGAAATGTGGATGACAGAAATAGTACACGTGGTGGTGCATTGTTTCTAGAAAAGAGATTAGGCTTTTGGACAAGAAAGAAACAAAACTGCATTTCACAATCTACAATAGAAGCTGAATATGTAGCAACAACAATGAATTATTTAAATTTAGTGTGGATCAAGCAATTGTTAAAAGGTATAAAAGAATAAATTACTAAGCCATTTTTTATTTTATGTGATAACATAAGTGCTATCAATATATATCAAAGAATCTTGTGATGCACACTAAGAATAAGCATATTGCTACTAAGTGTCATTACTTGAGAGAGCTAGTTCAAGATAAAGAAGTGAGACTGGAATATGTGAATACAAAGCAATGGTTAGTAGATATATTCACCAAGGTATTACCTAAGGATGCTCATGAATACCTAAGAGGTAAATTAGGGGTGATTCCCCTAACTGAGGCTACCTAGAATCATTTAGGAGCATTGCATCAAATGGAACAAATCAAAACATTTGACAAATTGATGCAAAGGAGGTCAGACTTTAGGAGTTGCCTAAAGTTGTGAAGAGTCAAGCACAAGATGTTGGTCAGTCATAAGAAAATGACAAAGGGAGTAATAAAGTTTAGAGTACTGACATGAAGATATTTACATGGTGAAGATGAATGTCTTTGGAATTGTTGTCAAAGAGGGAGAGATTTAGTAAATATAAGAAAAAGTTAAATAAGAAGTTACCCTAAGAAAAGAGGGAGAGATTGAATAAAATGAAGGAGAGATTTGGAAAATTGTTGATCAGACTGAAAGCTAATTTTTTGGATTGTATAGTGACTATGCATATTGATTTTATGGTAGAACATGTAAGTATTTCCATCAATGCCAAAGAGGGAGATTATTGGAAACTGCAATTGAAACATTTGTTATATTGTCATTGATGTTAAAATTTAACTGGTAAGAAATTTTCTATCTAGTAGAGTACCATATCTTTTGATTGATGAAGAGGAATTGAAAAGAGGATATAACAAGAGGACCTAAGGAAAGGTTGAGCTATGTGATACTACAATAGATACTTAAATAATTGACACATTGGTAAGATAATGTGTTGTTTATCTTTAACACTAAGTGAAGAAGTCAATAGATTTGAAGGATAGGCTTAACCGAGAAAAAGAGAAGAAATTCAATTTAAGCCGAGTGATGCTAGTGTCGAATGAGTGCCAGTATAAGATGAGTAAATTCTAGTGTCAACTGAGCATCAATAATTGTCGAGTATTAGAGAATTAACTGAAAAAAGATAGTGTTTGTCAAGTAGAAAAGTTTTAGCAACGATTGAGTTACTCAGTGATGACTGAGTAGATGAACATAGTATGGACCGAGTGTCAGTAATTTATAGTTTGTGAAGGAATTGAGAATCCCAGCCAACATAGTTGAATTCTTGGGATATGTAAAACGTGTTGACATTAATAATGAATGATCTGGAGAATTTAATGCAAGGTAAACCATTTTATTATGGATTCAAGGAGAAGTATCTAGAAGAATAAGGAGGAGAAAAAAATGATGGAAGGATTCAATGAATCTGACCTAAACCTAAGATCTACGGAAGAGATTAAGTGGCAAAAGATTAATCTACCTAATCAAGGAGGTATAAGGATGACCTAATTATGGGTTATGAAGAGAGGAGGAAAGAGGTTGACGTTATTGATTGACGAACCTAAGCAGAACGCTAAGAAGAGTTGTGAAGAGATGAACAAAGTTGAGGTGATTTCTTTCAGGGATTTTTTAGTAGATCAGTGATGGAGATGGTAATGAAGGTCAGCTAGTAAATCAACATATGAGCGTATTGGATCTATATTTGCAAAGTGAGTTGTATATTTCAGATCAGAACCTACTGTTACTTTCTAACCATTGTATCAATTAAAATATTTTAATCAAGGTTGACTTAACAGTCATATTGTAAACCCTTTAATCAAGGTGACATTCTAATGGAATATTCTTAAGTCCTATAACTAGGCCACTCCTAATAGGGTGATTAAATCCATTAATAGGGTCACACCTAACAATGTATATTGTAACCTTCAACAAGATTGGCTTCTCATAGAGCTCACTTCAGAAGAGTGAAAATTTGGTAGCATGTTACTGGTGGTTTTTCTCATATTGGGTTTCCACAATCCTAGTGTCATACTTATGTGAATTTTATTTGATGTGTTATGTTGTTGAAATTTTTATATTCTACAAGTTGATTACTTTTAGACAGTGGACTGCAAGTTTTGTGTTACTGATATATTCTATAGAGGCCAGGTAAATTGTTGAATAGATCTAAGTTTGTTGAAGTACTTAAAAATTGAATTGGTACATCTGGACCTAAGGATAACTGATTCACCCCCCTCAGTTATTCTAAAATCATTCTAACATCTGAGACAACCCTAAGTCTCCCATATGAATCACTACAACTAAAACTTACCACACCACTTTGATCATCATCCTTATACTCAACAACATACTAGCAACACTAGGTCAATAGTTGACATCAATGACAACTCAATAATTGATCATAATACAATCAAATCTATACCATGACAACTCCATAAATCACTTACCATCACAACATTAGTTAGCATCAGTTGTGCCAACAAGTATCGATATATATCTTCTCCCTTTTCTGAGTTTTTTGAGAAGATTGATATAAAGGTTTCTCATTGCTACGGTGCGTACTCTACTAAGAATCATTATACTATGATCCACTATAGGATTCCATGACAATATATGAATTTATATGTACCTACATGCATACATTATATAATTTAAAAGAAAGAGTAAATTTAGACCTAACTATACACATAGCATTGGAAACATTTAAAATATAGCATTGGAAACATCTAGAACATATGATCTACATAACATTTAAGAATATGAGAAATTTTTTTTAAATCATGTAAACATGATACTTTAAAAGTAATTACATTTAAGCATACACACACACACATTGCATAATAAAACTTCAAGATAACATATATTCATTTTATCATCCACTCGTGAACACATTTTCCAATTTATCCATTTGGCTACAATAAACAACCGAGGACTTATATATATGTATTTCATTGTCAACTAAATTTTAGATCATGTATATTTCATCATTGTATTCACCAATGTACATGAAATACATATCCAACTTATAACAACAACTTATGTATTTCTAGGACTATATATATAATATCTCTATAGTATCATTCAAGCTCCATGACACATGTCACTCTATTCTAGAGGCTTGTCAAGTTTTGATGTTTGGTTTGTGTTTGATGCAAGAAGGACCTATTAGTTTAGGTGAAATATTTGGTAACTTATATACTACCATGTACATACACATAGACATAAAAATACACATGTGCACGCGAGCGCACACACACACACATGTATACATAGTTGTGTGTGTATGTATATATGTATATATATACATACACACACATACACATATACATACATATACACATACACATATACATACACATACTTGTGTGTGTGTGTGTGTGTGTGTCTATACACACACACACAAGTATGTGTATGTGTATGATACACACACACACACACACAAATATGTGCATATGTATGTGTATTTGTATATGTGTGTGTGTGTGTGTGTGTGTGTGTGTGTGTGTGTGTGTGTGTGATTGTTATGGGTTTACATATTGTAAGTTATTATGTGTTCAAATATTTAAAACCAAGTTAAGTTTCATTTTCTAGAAATTGGAAAACATACATCCACACATACCTTTAGAAATATATACATGCATACATACATACATACATACATACATAAATACATACATACATACATACATACATACACACATGCACACATGTACACATACAAATATACATGCACATATACATACACACACACACACACACACACCTCTTTATAAAATATACACGTTACATACATACCTATATGTATGTATGTATACACGCACACACACACATACATACATGTGTGTGTATGTGAATGTGTAAGTGCTTGTGTATACATGTATATGTATGTGTATGTGTGTGTGTATGTATATGTGTATATATATGTGTATGTGTGTGTATGTATATGTGTATGTGTGTATATATATATATGTATGTGTATGTATGTATGTATGTTTATGTGTATGTGTATGGGTATATATATGTGTATGTATGTATATATATATATATGTATGTGTATGTGTATGTCATTTTTAATAGTTTAAAAAATATTAACATCTATTTAAAATTAATATATTATAAAAAACTATTTAAAATATTCAAAATATCCATCTATAATAATAAATACTTATCCTATTCTAATGAATTCTTAATGTGTATGTGTATGTGTATGTGTATGTGTATGTGTATGTGTATGTATGTATGTACGTATGTATGTGTATATCTATGTCATTTTTAATATTTAAAAAACATTAAAATATATTTAAAAACTAATACACACACACACACACACACACACATACATACATACATGCACACATGTATACATACACACATATATACATACATACACTTACAAATGCACATACACACATGTACACATACAAATATACATGCACATAGACATACACACATACACACATACCTTTAGAAATTATACACATTACATACATACCTGTATGTATGTATGTGTATGCACACACATGCACATACATACATACATACATACATACATGTGTGTATGTGAATGTGTAAGTCCTTGTATATATATATCTATATATGTGTGTGTGTGTGATTTTTAATATTTAAAAAAATATTAAAATCTATTTAAAAATTAATATACTATAGAAATTGTTTAAAAAATTCAAAATATCTATCTATAATAATAAATATTTATCCTATTCTAATGAATTTTTAATGTGTATGTGTATGTGTATATATATGTATGTGTGCCATCTTTAATAATTGAAAAAATATTAAAATCTATTTCAAAACTAATATACTATAAAAAAACTATTTAAAAAATTTAAATTATCCATCTATAATAATAAATACTTATCCTATTCTACATTATTCACAATAAGAAATTATAAATACTTATCTAATTCTAATAAATTTTTACATTTAATGTTGAACTAAGTGATATGTAAAAGTAGCCAATATCATATTGTCAATAGTTTTACCAATAAATTTAAAATTTATTTTAAATACAATTAAAATCAAAATAAACAAATTGCAATCTAATATATACATGTAAATCAAACTTTATCACATTCAATTACATATATTATTCCTAAATAATATAAAACTTCAACAATTGCATATAATTTTTTAAACAATATATAACTCATGTTATTGAACATAATACTTCAAACTTGTTGCACCGAATAATTATGTATTTATATACTATTATTTTGAATGATATAATTCAAAGCAAATAAAATCCATTAACATCATTCAAAACCTGAAACATCTCGGTACGCCAAAATTCTCTATAACGAGAAAATTTACCTCCGTAAAAATTATCAAGGTAGCGCCCCTCTAATGTCTGTGTTTCTGTGGTAGATAATGTTATTGTTTGCACCTTCGTTTTTGTCTTGATAAAATTTTCTTCCTCTACCATGACAAGTAAAACCTTTGGGCAGCCATATACTCTTATCTTTTCTACAGTCTTCAAATTCCAATAACACTGTGGTATCCTCTGCAATGCCTCACACTTCATTATTGTCAATGTTTTAAGTGAAGGAAGTGCTCCCTCTTCCACTATTGGCAGCTGCTCTATCTTGTCCACCTCCAACATTGAAAATATCTCAAGCTTAGGAAACCCTCCCCTCCTACCAAATTCCTCTGGAAACTTCTCTATGTTGGGGCACTTAACCATGTTGAGCTGCTTTAAACTGGGAAGTTTGTGGAAAGCAGGTAGTTGTTTCAGCATGCGGCAATTAAAAATAGTAATGGAACTCAGATGTTGAAATACACAAAATGAATTTTCTATCTGGAGTAACTGAGGACACAATAGCCAAAGTTTTCTCAATTTTGACATGGAAGTTATGTCTTCGGGTAGCCTTTTCATACCTGTGAGATGCAAATATAGAAACTCCATCTGCTTCATGCTTCCCAGTATTCCTTCTAAAATTATTTCACTGTTATTTTCAAGCCCCAACCTTTTGAGGTGTTGCAGGGTACCTAAATCACTGATTGAAAGCCATTTTTTTCCATGCTTATTCCACCCTATATTTGAAGAACCATGGGCAGCTAGGTACTCTAGAGACGTAAGGTGTGATATCCCATAAGGCAAGTGCTGCAGATGTTTACATGAACCAACATCCAAAAGTTTTAGGGTAGTCAACTTAGAAATGCCGGCTGGAAGTTCTGTGATGTCAGATCGATAAAGATCTAATATTTGAAGGTTTCGTAGACCGGCAATAGAGTTGGGCAGTTTCTTGATTGACACAGAAAATAATCGGAGGCAAACTAAATTCTTTAAACAGTCCATGTTTTTTGGCAGCGATTGGATTGCAGTTTTTGATAAATCCAGGACATTGAGAGATATCATACTCCGAATCACCTCTTTGGGAATTTTTGTCAAAGAAGGATTCCAAGCAAGCAGCAAGGAGCGGACGTGGGGAGCTCTGAATGCCTTTGGAATTCTAGTCAGACTGTTGTCACTCAAAGAATTTCTCACATGTTCTAAACAGTCGTTCGCTCGAATCTCAAGAAATCTTCTGCCTGATTGAAAGAAGCATTTTTCTTCCTTCTCAGCAATTTGATGTGCTAAATCATACAAAACATCATGGACACTGAATTTAATCACCCTTCCATCATTATCCTTACGGACTGGTTCAACAAGGCATCGGTCTGCTAATAGATTGATGTATATCTCTCCAATTTGGAGAGGATTGGTACCAATGACCAACCCTTCTCCAATCCAGTATAATGCTGCAACTTCAGTACTGATGACTTCGGCTTTTGAGAAAGCAGCAAGGTAGAGGAAGCACAACTACAAGGAAATGCCATAGCCGGCCACGTCCGCCAAAGCATCGTAGCTTAATCTCAACCTGCTCGAAAGCGTACCTGAAAGTGAGTGTGTAGCTTTGTTTTGCAACCTCTGGAGTGCGAATTCCCATTCATTTGTGCGTGTGATACCTGCCATTGCATGCCCGATTACTTTGAGAGCTAACGCAAGCCCCCCACACTCCTTGCAGACTCCCCTCGCTATTCCTTGGTCAATACTCATGGGCAGAATTCCTTCGCTGTGTGGAAATGCATGGAAAGAAAACAAACTCCCACTGTCATCATTAGTCAAATCTTGCATCTGAATGATTGAAGAAGGCGGAACACCCAACTGTGAGAGCACACTCTTACTTCTGGAAGTGGCAATGATGATGTTGGACTTGTGGTACGGAAAGAGAGGCACGCAGAGCTCCTGTACCAAGCAACTTGCACTTGAGATCATCTAGAAACAGGGCAAACTTATGTTTTTCTATGGTTTTATTCAACCAAATTTTCACTTGGTTTTCCTCTGTACTGTCCAATCTTTCGTTTACTTTCATAGATATTTGTTTGACAAGATCGTTTCTGAGAACACTGAAAGATGGATTTTGCGAAACAGTAAGCCAAAGCATCAAGTCATGGGAAAAGAGACTCTGTACCTGGTCACTGTTGAAGATTCGTTTGAGTAGAAGAGTCTTACCAGCCCCGCCCTTCCCAACTATGCCCAAACGACACAAATTTTTGTGCTGCTGTGAATGGATCAGCTACACAACTCTGTATGATGCAGAATCTTGTCCGACAACGAATGCCTCCTCAATATACTTCTTGGTAGAAGTGGGTAATGGAAACTGTGCCATTTTCATTACTTCCAATGCTCGATTCACAATAGTCTCCAACATCCTCTGTTCCTCCCTGGACATATTGAAACATGTTCTCTCAAAACATTGAAGCAGCCTTCCTAATCAGTGATGACGACTCTACTTTATATGGCAAATGGAAATATTGTATGAAAAGAAAAGTACGGTAAAAGCTATATATGTAGAAGAATGATTATACGTTGCTTACTCTTTGTTATTGATGATTGCGCCGTTATAAAATGAGACTTTGTGGAGTGCCGTCTTCCACTCGTGGAGCTTTTTGGAGCTGTATCTATGATTATCTTCATACTCAGAGAAAGCATTCGCATACACACCTTTTGCTTAAGCCACCCATCGCAGATCGGCAGGTCGAACACAGTAGACGACAGGAATGATTATCTAGTCCACGATGATTAATAAATATGCCCCACGGTTCCTTTTTTAATGGCGCTGAGAATATAGATGCAGATGGAGGTGCAAATTCTTCAAAAGCATTTGAAACTTCCATCTCTAACTGACTATCGTTGCAGACGAAGGTGCCATAGAATCCGATTGAACTGAACACAGGAAAAATAGTTACAGATAAAAAGTGAACGGCAGAAGTGACCCGCTTTGTGATGAAAACGCATATGGTTTGTATTAAAAAGTCTTACTCGCTGGAAGTGGTCTGCACCATATAAGCTCTGTCCAGCTGATGCTTCGAGAAAAACTTGATCACGATAGAAAACATTATAATAGTTGTACCCATACCTACCCATTATCGCTTGAACGTTATAATAAGCATTATAACAATTGCAGACACCCATGATTCTTGCATTTTGTCCAGCTGCGCACTTTAAAACTGCTACATAATATTCATTTTCCTGGACCCAGCACGCTCGCTTGAATGTAATATAAAACATTTTAATATCTGTACCGTGGGAAAATTATCGAAAAGCATTTCTACTTTCTTTTTAAATCAAAATTATTTTAGTTTCACATGATGCTCGAGTTGTGGAGTGGAGAGGGAGGCACACAATTCTTTTAACAAGGAGGATGGACTTGTTTCTTAAATATTATTTAAAATTAAGTTAAATATATATTTTCTTATGCTTTCATTTAATGGAATTTTCATAGTGTCTTATTTATAATTTACAATATTTCATTACTTCATGATCTATTTGCTTCATTCAATCATATTTCTACATGATCTCATCTCTGGTCCACAAAATTTCATTTACTTAAGATCTATTAGTTTTTTTCAACCAAATTCCCACATGATCTCATCTCTAGCCCATATTATTTCATTTACATAAAGATCTATTTGTTTGACAAGATTGTTTGAAATATCATCACAAGAGGAATTTTGTTCTATAATAAGCCAAAGCATTAAGTCATTATAGAAGACACTTTGTACATGGTCATTGTCGAATAATCATTTGAGTAGTAAAGTTTTTTTTACTAAGAGGGGTGAGGGGGGATGTATTAAAAATCTTTATTAACTCCTAAAATTGAATATTTAATAGCATAAGATTTTAAAAGAAAAACATTGAGGAACTCTAAATTTCTTACATCAAACAACAACATTGATACAATGAAGAATATCACCTTGAGGTAATAGAATGGTGTAGCCAACACTTTGGAGAGGGCAAGGTTAATTATTTTTCTAGCACCTTAGAAAAAAGTTAAGGAATGAATGAAATAATTAAAAATATTAACTAAGGCTTTGACCAAAGAAACAAAATATATGTTTTTCTATTTAAAACTAAAATGTTATTTTAGCATTTCATACTAAATGATATCAAGTTTTAAAAAAGAAACTTATATATAAAGAGAGACTGGAAAGATCCTACTAAATGAACTTAAAAAATTTGAATATTTTTATTATTTAGAAGTACTTTATACCAAATCTTAAATTAAATAAATTTTTATGTCAAAACATTTCCTCTTTTATCAAGATGTCTAAATTTGAATCTAGTTTGAGGACCTTTATACAAAGTATAGAAAATAAGTTAGATCAAATAGAGAGACAATGAAATTACAAGGAAAATAAAATGTAAAGCAAAATTATTTTCCTATATAATGAGCATAAACTAAAAGAGCCTATATAATAAGCTTGATTCCTATACATTTTATTGATTAGTATGGTTGTATTTTAAAATCTCAGTTTATTTGTGAGAAAATAATGTATAATCAATTTATGAAACACATAAACATCAAGAAAAATATGAGGTCATAATTTGGGGGGCATAAAATAAAATAAAAAGTATTGTTATAAAAGTTCATTTGATTACATTTTCTCCCAACTACATAAAATAGGAGTAGATAATAGCTACATAAAGAAAAATAAGTTTCAATGGTTCATCTTGTTGGGTCCCAAAATTATTTTCCCACATACTTGAACTAGAAACTTCACTCACAAGATTAGGGTTGTGATCATGCATATGAAATTAGTTCATCAATATAATATGGATGGTTGAGAGTCAAGTCAATAAGATTAGGTTATCTCTCTCATGCTTTAGTCTTATCTTAGACTCTAGAGTGTGTTTTGAGGGGTATACCTCAATAGATATTCAAGTCAAAGAAAATAGGAAATAGAAAATAATTAAAATCAAACTCAATTTTAATGTTAACTCCAAATATTGTCACCACATTAAGAAATACTATTTGCATTAAACCTCTATAAAGATGATACACCCATTCAAGCATGATCCACATGAGATAAATCCTTCAAAGTCTCACTGATGATAGCCCATATGGTTATATTGATAATTATTAATGCATAGACCTACTCATAATAGTTATATTATTAATCAATATTTTAATTTTTTAAATGGTGTAAAATTGGAAAGGGGGTTCCAACTAGTGTTTATTCCTCATACAGAGTCAAAATTCATCATGATAAAGATAGAGTGAAACTAAAAGAATAATGAGATGAAAATCTACATACAACAAATCATGGAAATTGCAACGAAGCATAGTTATTGAATTTATAATAGAGTTACATAAATCCATATATCATAAGAAATATCACCATAAATATTGTGATATTTTTATTATATTGCCATATTCATCTAGCTGAAAATTACATTTGTGCGAGAAAATATAGCCAATGAAAGTCTCTAGTTGAGACTAAGAAATTATGAACAAGCAAAAATGAAAAATGATAATTGAGGAGGAAAATGTCATAGGTAAATGATAAATGAGAAAGAAAATTTTGTAGCCAAATGAAGTTATTTACAGAAAATACATTGCACCCCCCCTTGGTAAGCATCCCTAAAACAAATTATAGAGTAGAATAGAATCATTTTTGGTCCCTACTAAAATGAACACTCAAGAAGAAACATATCATTTTTCAAATGCATTAGGTGAGATAAGGAATGTTCTAATGAATTGAAATTTGGCACCATCTAGAACAATACAAAGAAGAGATATATAGTTAATGTGGTTGGTTCAAAGAGAAGGAATAAATCACACACGTTAAATGCAAGAAACTAGATGTTTATACTGGTGCTCTACCTTCTTGTCAAATGGAATGAAAAATACATACTAGTCCCTTGTGATTCTATTACCAAGGATGATCCTAACCCAAGACCAATTAGCAATCACCACTGACAACTAATTTAGTCACTCCACCTATCTTGGTTAACATGTGGCAAATTTCATTCAGATAAGAAAGGTGGTTTCTTTTGTGTCTACCATTGAATTGCGGAGCTAAAAAGAATATTTTTCATTATTATTTAATCTACATCAACCCTTGAAAATAGATCACACTAAATACTATGAACCGCACTCTCTAGCCTACAATCGATTTCCTTAAATAATTTTTGGATTGAATATATAATAACTTTTCCGAAATCAAGTGTCTAGAATATTGTATCTAATATTGCTTTTTTGTATTAACTATCAAGAATAAAAAAGATAAAACAAAATAGCCAGCCATAGGCCCAACCTCAGAGAATAAGTCCAAAAGTACAGGGAGTACAACAAAGTAGAAAGAAGATTACAACATTATCGAGTGAGTAAAAAATTGAGATTTATAAACAAGGAACATTAGTGCAATAGGTCTTGAAAGTTGTCCATCTAGGTTGTCCATCCTTGAGGTCCCTCCATCCAGGAAATGTTTCATCTAGCTTGGATTTGGGCAAGCATGAGGCACTTATCCACATCTGGGTTGCTGCTCCTTTTCCTTTCCAACGTGAGCTTAGCAAGAGGTTCATCAAAATTGGTGAGATTGTCTGAAATCTTGCACCAATCAAGCTAGTCCTTCAGCTCATAAATCAACATCAAGGAAAATCTATCCTTAAAAAATATATCATACTTATTCCTATCAATGCACAAGGTGAGAGTAACCTACAAGGAAATTTTAGAAAAAATGAGTCTACGAAAAGACCTAGTAAGGGTTCTGGAAACACCCTGAAACCTATCCTCATTCCTAATTTTCCAAATATGCTAGAGAATATGAGAAGAAAGGATAAACCAAAAGAGATTAGGATATTTTTTAAGCCCATGAATATATATAGTAATAATTTCCACAATATCCACATGATTAGGAATGATAATACCAAACATAAGCCAAATATATCTAGCAATAAAACAATAAAAAAAATATGTCTACAGGTTTCAAGAATCTTACAAAAGTTACAATAGGTATCATTGGAAAAATCCTTCCTCAAAAGTAGCCTGTTAAGGATTAGAAGTCATTTAAAATACTTGATTTTTGGAGCTATGAGATATTTCCATAACCAAGCAAAGTATTTCTTCCAATGGAGGGTATCAAAACTAGACTACCAGAGGGAGTTGATATGATCAATAATATCAAAGTTATGGGTAATGATTTTGTAGATATTTTTAGCCTTAGCCATAGCCAGGATAGTACCATCAGCCCATTGGAAACTAAGGAACCTATAAGAATCCACATTACACTCTTTAGGGAGGTCAAGGTCCTTACAAGCCTTAGCAATCATGTTATAAGTTATTTTCTTTGATGAGGGAAGATTAAAGCTACTGTTGATATATTCCCAAATAACAAGAGTTTCATTATCTAAAATATCACCCATGTAAGAAATACCAGAAGCATTCCAAGTCTTAGCCGAGCATCCCTAAACAAGAGCAAGGGGTTTTTAGTGGCGAGTAAGATTATACCATATTGAACGTTCAGCTTGGACACATTTATTATTGACAACATTAGTGTTAGTCAGATGTTTTCTAACAATCTCCCAAGATTTTTAGATAGACTTAAAGATAGAAGACCCCTAGGTGAGCACAGGGAATGTACTAGCAATGATATCACTCATGGGAAGAGTTCTCCAAGACTTGGCATGCTTAGGGACTCCTTTTTGGATATTATTCTGATCAGCACTTTCTAGGGTTCATCACCCTCAAGAGCCCGGAAGATCCACTTAGTAGCTAAGGCAATTCCTTGAAGTCTGAGGTCCTTTAAGCCAAGAACTCCTAATTGCTTATCAGTATTACACTAGGTCCATTTAACAGAATGTATCTTACAATTCCCTTTTCCATTAGACCAAAGGAATTTCCTGATGATTTTTTGGATTACAAGAATTTGATAACTGTTGAACATCCAAATAGAAGAGTAATATATATTATAAGAGGAGAGTGTCTTTTGACAGGCCTAAGCATGACCAGCCAGAGAGAGAAATATATTGTTCCAATTATTAAGTTTCTTAGAAATTTTGTGCTTGATCCAATCCCACATATCCTTATGGGAAGGGTCAATAGAGAAGGGGATTCCCAGATATTTAACAATATTCTTGGGACCACCCCATTGGTAACCAAACCTATCCAACCAATCAGGCGACTTGTCTTCCATCCCAACAAATTGGCCTTAGAGCAAGAGATGTGGGTACTAGAAATCTTAGAAAAGATTTGGAACTTGGTGTGCAGGGCTTCAAAGTTATCAAGAGTAAGCTCCAAGAATAAGGAGATGTCATCAACAAATTGTATGTTGGTCAGATCAAAGTCATCTAGATGCTTAGTACCTTTGACCATAGGAGAAAGGGAGTTGTCTCTAAGGAGGTAGAAAAGGGCATCAAAGGCAATAACAAATAAGGTAGGGGAAAGAGGACAAGCATGTTTGATAGAACAATCGAGGGAGATGGATGGGCAAAAGGATCCATTGATATCAATTTGAGCCATAGCATCCCTGAGTAGGATATTAACAAACGTGGAAAACTCAATAGGAAAACCAAAAGCATAAAGCATCATCGATATAAATTTTTTCTCAACATGGACGTAAGCTTTTTCAAAGTCTAACAAAAACATAGCAACATCTTGCCCAGAGGTCCTTGCCCATTCCATGGTCTCCCAACTGGTAATAAGATTCTCCATAATATATATACCTTTGATAAAGTCATTCTGGGTGGCACAAATAAATTTAGGGAGAATCTTGACAAGTCTAAGGGCCAATATTTTAACCAGAATCTTGTAAGACACATTTAGGAGATAAATGGGTATCCAATTTTTAATAAGAGCCTTATCCCCATCCTTAGGAATAAGTTTAATAATACCCTTATTAATGTTGCTACCAAGGGTTCCAAAGGGGAAGGCTTCAAAATAAATTTCAAGAAGATCACTACAAACCCAATACAGATTGGCGTTATAGAATTCTATGGGGAGACCATCTAGGCCAGGGGCCTTGTCATCTTCGAGAGCCAAAATGGCACTTTTAACTTCCTTAATGGAAATTTTTTGTTTGATGGTATCTGCATCTTCACAAGATATTTAACAAGGAATAAGTTTTTTAACTTCCTCTCTAAGGGCCTCAACCTCCTCATAATCCTCCATGGTGAAGAGGTTTTGATAGTAGTCAGTGAAAGCCTTTTGACTGTTAATAGGATCAACGATCTCTTGGTTATCAATGAGAATTCTATCGATATTTTCCTTGATTTGTTTGTGTTTAAGGAAATTAAAGAAAACTTTGATCCTTTATCCCCTTCCTAAATTGAGTGGACTCTAGAACTAATCTTAGCACCTTGATACTTAACACATTGATGATCTCTTAAAGCATTTCTAGCCATGGCCACATGAGAGACAAGGTGTTGATTCTGGGGGCAATTTTGAATAGCCATTTCAGCCAAGTGAAATTATTCAGTCAGAATATTTTCCTTGAACCTATAGTCTTTGGCTCTCTTTTGACCAATAGTTTGGAGAAGTTTCTATGAGGAAGAGACATTTTAATTCCATCTATCAATATGTGATGAGAGCTAGTTATTGTTTTTATTAAGAAGTCTGATAATGTTGATCATAGCAAGAACATCTTGGTCAGAGAGCAGTTTAGTATTAAGCAAAAATGTACTACCCTTAGGCCTAGGATCAGGAGTAGGGTTCCCAAAGGAGAATCTAGTTATAATGAGATGATGGTTGGAGAGAGAAATAGGGATAATGTTTTAAACAAAGATGCCTTTATCATTCAAAATTCAGTAGAAGAAGTCTTTATTAGCATAGAATTTGTCTAGCCTAGAATAGATTTTATTACTACCCTGTTGAAAGTTGCACCATGTGTACCAAAGGGAGGAGGGGCTATTTTTAATGCTAGCTAAAGTGTCAAAGAGGTTTTTGGCATGTTTGAGCCTATCCCAAGAAAGGTTTTCTAATTTTTTCCATTCAAAAGGTAATCCACCATGTTTATCATCCTGATTTTCAATCATATTAAAGTCACTTCCTATAATCCATGGTATATCAGGATGAGTAGAAAGCTAGTTCCATAGGTCATCCCTCTCCTTATAGTCATTATATGTGTAAAAATAGAAGACACTAAAGGTTTTGTTGTTTATATTAAGGGTATCCCACACCATTCTGTTACATGGGGACACACCAACATTAGTAATAAATTTGGCCCATTTAGGATTGATCAATAGACCAATTCCACCACAGCCTTTAGGATGACTAGATAATATCCTAACAACATCTTTCCATATATAATCAAGACTAGTTTCAAGTTGAACATCTTTTAGTTCTTGCAACATTAGAAAATCAACATTGTTCTGACAGTCGAGAAAACACTTAATAACCACTTTCCTGTCTAGAGCTTCCAAACCTCTCACATTCCAAGAGATACAATTCATAGTTAAAATAAAGGTAAGAAGAACATGAATCAATTTAACAACTAAATGCAAAGCCCTTAATAAAATTCTCTGAGCTAGCCCTCTTATCATTAGAGATAGTATTTTTATTTTTAGATCTGGTACGTCGACCCGACCTTCTAGGTTTAGCAGTTTCATCACCAAATTGGAACCATCATCCTTAGAGTTAAGTTCACTAAAATAAATAGAATCTGAAGCATTACTCTTATTCTTATCCTTACTTTCAATTTCAGTAGGATGGGAAGAGGTCACCATGTCTCCAAGGCCCGCACCTTCCTTGTAATGTTTACAACAAGAACAACTTGAATAATAAAGTCATTATCAATTTCCTTGAAAACCTTTTGGGGTTGGGAACTAGAAGTGGCAAGGGTGAGATCAAGACAAGGGGGAGTTGGGGAGAAAACACAAATGATCCCTTTGTGACAATCCACAATTATCCCTTATATCCACTTAGCCATTTCCAAATCTAGATCCTTTGAATAGTTGAACCATAGAAGTGACCGATGAGGGGCCAGAGAACGGGATGGGCTTAATATAAACCTCAAAGCTCTAGATCAGTGCAAGAGAGCTAGTCAAAGTTTTCTTCAAAGTAGAGCCTTGATTAGCTCCCCTGAGCTGATCAAGAACCAATTGTTAAGTATTCTTATGTTGGGTATCTTTCCTCCTCCTCTTGTTGGTCTTATGGGAAACCGACTGAAACCCATCAAGAATTTCCTCCTCATAAGCATTAGGAGCAGGAGGTTTCGTGTTAGGGGTATATTGCATAGGGATATTACTATTGGATCCATGAGTAACATCAGTATTCTGCACAATAGGAGTGTCACAATTAAGGTTTTTGGACTTCTCAAGAGTAACTTCGACATCTTTCACCAATATAGGGGAAAAAGTATTTTCTGTAGGTTTAGAAGTCGACATAGGTTTCCTATTAAGAATGGGACATTCCTTAGGGAGATGCCCCTCTTTTTTATAGAGGAAGTAGGCATTAAGGTTGCCAAGTATTTCAATCGGACATGAGTAGGTTTCTTTTTCAATGTAAATGTCTATAAAATCCAGAATGTCAATCCCTGGCCGTATAGAGACAAGAACCCTAGCAACCATACGAGGGACAAGCTAAGAGGAGTCATCCATCCTGACAAGTTTACCAATAGGGTTAACAATTTGCGGTATAAATTTCCACAAGAAGGGAGGGATGGTTTTAACCACAAGCCATCACGGGAAGGATAAAGCCTAAATTTCCTCATGAACAACTTTAGGTGACCAGCTTAGGGTATGAAATGAGGTTTTTCCCACATACCAGTACTGGCACTGCAAGACAACGGTTTGGGCCTCATGAATTTAGAAAAAAAAATAAACCTCTTTGAATCTGTCTGCAGAAGGAAATCCAAAGCCCTAATTTTAAATTCCAAAAGTTATGAAACCAATCGTCCATAAATTTCCTAGCAGGGCAATTTTCAATGTCTACATAGGTAAAAAAGATGGCAACATCTTTAAGTCTATCTTTTTTGCTAGTTATTTATTTGAGCATAGAGTTTTTGATTATGTAAAACAAGTTTTATAGGGTGCCTAAAACCCAATACATCATAAAATAAAGCTTTAAAAGTTCAAGTCTAAAGACAACATAAACAAAAAGAGAAATAGGCCACTAGCAGGGCTGAGAGTACTACCACCATAGAGACATAACAAACAAAAAAATCAGCTCGACTAGTAAAAACAACAAAAAGATAGGTCGGGAGAGATTCCTAAGCATTGTGGCCACATTAGACTCTAGAAGCTCCATCTTCTCAGCAACCTCCTTGATCTTCTAGATGTCAGTGGAGTCTTCTTCATCCTTGTTCTTCTTGGATCTGGCCCTTGTTCTCTTTCCTGGACCTTTGTTTATCTTGTGCACTTTTTCGTCTTTTCTTATCTTCACTTCCTTCCCATCCAAATTTTCTTCCATTTTTTCTATGAGTAGCTTGATGTGCTCATTTGAAGCCTTCAAGATATTAAATCTCTTCTCCACTAATCCTTTGAGGGTTTCCTCTAGGCTCTGCATCTTTTCCTCCATTTATTAACCCTGGCATCCAGTTGAAGGTACTCCTTAGTTGCTTTGTGATCCTTGTTGTTGTTGGTTCCATGTATTTTGTTCTTGAGGTCCCCCAGTTCATGATAGAGTCATAAAATTGACTTGAACTAGTCCAACATACTATTCTTGGCATTATTGAGAAGGTTTAGCTCCATTTCTCTGGCATTGTCATTGAGGATGACCAGAGTCAGGTCAATCAATTCCTCTTTCTGAATCCCACCATCCTCATCCTTTTTGAATTCCTCTTTGAGCACAGATTTATTAGGCGCTATAAGAATAGATTTACCCAACTTTATAGGGCCCTTACCTTTTTTGCCTGGATTCCCAACATGGCACTCAAAGGATGCATCCAGTGATCCCAAGGAAGCATGAGCGGCTTCACTAAAGGATTTCTTGGGAGGTGAAGACACAATAATGGACGGTTCTAGGGCTATAACAACACCTTCAGAGTCGATTTCCATTTAACTTAACACAGAAGGAAAAATAAAAATGCAACATATAGAGGATAAAAGAAAGAGGGAGGAACATGGAGGAGGATATCACCTCCTCCACCTATCACCCTACCTCAAAGATCATGCACCTGCCAAGAATGCAGATAGGAGGAGCAACCATGCAGCCGAAGAATGCCAAATATGAATGCATTTGTATCTAATATTGTTATGTAATTAGTGATATGATATTATAAGGTATTTAGGTGGATGAATATATCAATATATGGCACAAATCTCGTATGTTAGTTAGACTTGGTCATGTCAATAATTTATTAATTAATTATATCAAGAGTTGAGTAGGATTTCATTAGGATTTACTCTTTCATAGTATTATTAAGAAGAGGTATATACAAACGAAGGTGATTATTACTATAAGAGACTTGTGTGAAGTATGATATTGTATTTGAAATCTTTTGGAGAGGCTTCTTTAGGATTATTGTATGGTGTTACACTATCTTAACTATTTACTATATTGTGGCATATATTAGATATGATTTTATCTCATATTGAAAGAAGAAGCATTTAATCAACTTACCATTAAAATAGTTTAAAATATTTATGTGTGCTCTCGTGTAGGGAGTTCTTGTGTGAATCAATAATCACTCGAACAAAATTAAAGGGTAAATTTTGTAGATCAATAAGAAAAATATGTTATATTCTAAACAATGACAACTTCTGCTGAAATGCAGGATTTAGTTTTGATTTGACATTTTTGTCTTTCTTAGGTGAATTGATATAATGTAATCTGTTATTCTTGTCTCTACAAATGTTAGATAGCCTCTGTTATGTTATTTATAATACCAAATCTTGAATGCTATCTTCAAAATGTCCTCTTTCTTGATCCTTAACCAGTGATGTATGCCCACCTAAAATTGATGACACGACATATTCAGTCCTCATTAACATTGATCGTCTCCACAAGGGAGGGAAATTTATAATTAATAGAGACAACATATAGAAGAATCAAAAGTTCTATGAGGGGATATGAATGACAATTGTTCTATTATTTTTTATTATTATTCACATTAAGAAATTATAAATACTTATCCTATTCTAAGGTATTACATTTATAATTGAATGTTGAACTAAGTAATAAGTAAAAATAACCAATATCATATTGTCAATAATTCTACTAATAAATTAAATATTTTGTTTTACATACAATAGAAATAAATATAAATAAATTATAATCTAACATATATATGTTAATCAAATAATATAAAATTTATAAAATTACGTATATTTTTTCAAACAATATAGAATTTATATTATTGAACATAATACTCACAATTTGTTGTGGAATGATTGTATATTTATATACCATTATTTTGAATGATGTAATTATATCATTCAAAGCACATAAAATCCATTAATATCATTAAAAAATAAAAACATCTCATTACGCCAAAATTCCCTAAAATGAGAAAAATGATCTTTGTAAAGCTTATCAAAGTAGCGCCCCTCTAATGTCTGTGTTTCTATAGTAGATAATGTTATTGTTTGCACCTTCATTTTTGTCTTGATAAAGTTTTCTTCCTCTACCATAACAAGGAAAACCTTTGGGCAGCCATACACTCTTATCTTCTCTACACTCTTCAAACTCCAATAACACTGTGGTAATCTCTGCAATGCCTCACACTTCATTATTGTCAAAGTTTTAAGTGAAGGAAGTGCTCCCTCTTCCACTATTGGCAGCTGCTCTATCTTGTCCATCTCCAACATTGAAAATATCTCAAGCTTAGGAAATCCTCCCCTCCAGCCAAATTCCTCTGGAAACTTCTCTATATTGGGGCACTTAACTATGCTGAGCTGCTGTAAACTGGGAAGTTTGTGCAAAGCAGGTAGTTGTTTCAGCATGCGTCAGTTAAAAATACTAATGGAGCTCAGATGTTGAAATACACAAAATGAATTTCCTATCTGGACTAGTTGAGGACACAATAGCCAAAGTTTTCTCAATTTTGACATAGAAGTTATGTCTTGGGGTAGCCTTTCCATACCTGTGAGATGCAAATAAAGAGACTCCATCTGCTTCATGCTTCCCAGCATTCCCTCTCGAATTATTTCACTGTTATTTTCAAGCCCCAACCTTTTGAGGTGTTGCAGGGTACCTAAATCACTGATTGAAAGCCATTTTTTTCTATGCTTATTCCACCCTATATTTGAAGAACCATGGGCAGCGAGGCACCCTAGAGACGTAAGGTGTGATATCCCATAAGGCAAGTGCTGCGGATGTTTACATGAACCAACATCCAAAATTTTTAAGGTAGTCAACTTAGAAATGATGGCTGGAAGTTCTGTGATATCAGATCGAAAAAGATCTAATATTTGAAGGTTTTGGAGACTAGCAATAGAGTGGGGCAGTTTTTTGATTGGCACAGAAAATAATCGTAGGCAAACCAAATTCTTTAAACATTCCATGTTTTTTGGCAGCGATTGGAGTGCAGTTTTTGATAAATCCAGGACCCTGAGAGAGGAACAACCCCGGTTGGCGATGGCGAACCGTATTTCAGAAGAAGAGGAGCAGGGTGCAAACCAAGCTGAGTGTGGGGAGTTAATTCAAATAGAGGAAAAACAAAACCCTCTGGAGTCTACCAACAACCCACCGCACCATCAACCCGATCACGAAATGGGAAAAGACCTAGAAGAACCCATCTCCGTTATGGAATAAGCTATTGGGCTCCCTGCCTTTGAAGCAACACCATTTCTTGAGGAAGGTCATGAAGATGAAATCAGATTGGGGGAGGACCAAACAAAAGATAACAAAATGGATGAGTTAGAGATGCTGGACTCAGAGACAGAGGACGAAGAGGAATTGGACTTAGAGAAGGAGCTTCGTAAGTCACAATTGGGAATAGAACAAACTAAATCTAATCAAAACAAGCCTGCCTTCATCACCACTAAAAAGAAGGGGACCACAATCCAATGCGAAAAAATTTGTAATGGCTACCAAAGCAAAAGGCCAAAGGACATTAAGAAACGGGAAGGAATATGACCTTCCCAGAGGAAAATGATCTTAACCTGGAATGCTAGGAGCATGAATGCCCCTGGCAAATGGCGCCTTATCAGACACCAGATTGATTAAAGTGATGCATCTATGGTATTAATTCAGGAACAATAGAAATCAAAATAAACAAATTGTAATCTAACATATATACATTAATCAATTTTGTATCACATTCAATTACATATAATATTCATAAATAATATAAAATTTATAAAATTACATATATTTTTTCAAACAATATAGAATTCATATTATTGAACATAATATAACTTTTTTCAAACAATATATAACTCATATTATTTAACATAATACTCAAAATTTGTTGTGGGATGATTGTATATTTATATACCATTATTTTGAATGATATAATTATATCATTCAAAGCACATAAAATCCATTAATGTCATTCAAAAATAAAAACATCTCATTACGCCAAAATTCCCTAAAATGAGAAAAATGACCTTTGTAAAGCTTATCAAAGTAGCGCTCCTCTAATGTCTGCGTTTCTATAGAAGATAATGTTATTGTTTGCACCTTCATTTTTGTCTTGATAAAATTTTCTTCCTCTACCATAACAAGTAAAACCTTTGGGCAGCCATACACTCTTATCTTCTCTACACTCTTCAAATTCCAATAACACTGTGGTAATCTCTGCAATGCCTCACACTTCATTATTGTCAAAGTTTTAAGTGAAGGAAGTGCTCCCTCTTCCACTATTGGAAGCTGCTCTATCTTGTCCATCTCCAACATTGAAAATATCTCAAGCTTAGGAAATCCTCCCCTCCAGCCAAATTCCTCTGGAAACTTCTCTATATTGGGGCACTTAACTATGTTGAGCTGCTGTAAACTGGGAAGTTTGTGCAAAGCAGGTAGTTGTTTCAGCATGTGGCAGTTAAAAATACTTATGGAGCTCAGATGTTGAAATACACAAAATGAATTTCCTATCTGGACTAACTGAGGACACAATATCCAAAGTTTTCTCAATTTTGACATGGAAGTTATGTCTTGGGGTAGCCTTTCCATACCTGTGAGATGCAAATATAGAGACTCCATCTGCTTCATGCTTCCCAGCATTCCCTCTCGAATTATTTCACTGTTATTTTCAAGCCCCAACCTTTTGAGGTGTTGCAGGGTACCTAAATCACTGATTGAAAGCCAATTTTTTCTATGCTTATTCCACCCTATATTTGAAGAACCATGGGCAGCGAGGTACTCTAGAGACGTAAGGTGTGATATCCCATAAGGCAAGTGCTGCAGATGTTTACATGACCCAACATCCAAAAGTTTTAAGGTAGTCAACTTAGAAATGCCGGCTGGAAGTTCTGTGATATCAGATCGAAAAAGATCTAATATTTGAAGGTTTTGGAGACTAGCAATAGAGTGGGGCAGTTTTTTGATTGGCACAGAAAATAATCGGAGGCAAACCAAATTCTTTAAACATTCCATGTTTTTTGGCAGCGATTGGATTGCAGTTTTTGACAAATCCAGGACCTTGAGAGAGGTCATGCTCCGAATCACCTCTTTTGGAATTTTTGTCAAAGAAGGATTCCAAGCAAGCAGCAAGGAGCGGATGTAGGGAGCTCTGAATGCCTTTGGAATTCTGGTCAGACTGTTGTCAATAAAAGAAATTCTGACATGTTCTGAACAGTCATTCGCTCGAATCTCAAGAAGCCCTCTCCCTGATTGAAAGAAGCATTTTTCTTCCTTCTCAGCAATTTGATGTGCTAAATCATACAAAACATCATGCACACTGAAGACAATCACTCTTCCATCATAATCCTTACGGACTGGCTCGACAAGGCATCGGTCTGCTAACAGATTGACGCATATCTCTCCAGTTTTGAGAGGATTCGTCCCAATGACCAACCCTTCTCCAGTCCAGTACAATGATGCAACTTCAGTACTGACGACTTTTGTTTTTGGTAAAGCAGCAAGGTAGAGGAAGCACAACTGCAGGGAAATGCCATAGTTGGCGACGTTCGCCAAAGCATCGTAGCTTAATCTCAACCTGCTCAAAAGCGTGCCTGAAAGGGAGTGTGTAGAATTGTTCTGCAACTTCTGCAGTGTGCGTTCCCATTCATTTGTCTGTGTGATTCCTGCCATTGCACGTCCAATTACTTTGAGAGCTAACGGAAGCCCACCACACTCCTTGCAGACTTCCCTCGCTGTTTCTTTTTCAATACTCCTGGGCAGAATTCCTTCATTGTGTGGAAAAGCATGGAAAGAAAACAAACTCCAACTGTCATCATCAGTCAAATCTTGCACTTCAATGAGTGATGAGTGCGGAACACCCAACTGTGAGAGCACACTCTTACTTCTGGAGGTGGCAATGATGATGTTGGACTTGTGATGTGGAAAGAGAGGCACACAAAGCTCCTCTAACAAGCAGCTTGCACTTGTATCCCAGAGATCATCTAGAAACAGGGCAAACTTATGTTTTCCCATGTTTTCATTCAACCAAGTTTTCACATGGTCTTCCTCTCTACTCTCCAATCTTTCATTTACTTCAAGAGCAATTTGTTTCACAAGATCGTTTCTGAGAGCATTAAAAGATGGATTTTGTGAAACAGTAAGCCAAAGCATCATTAAATCGTTGCAAAAGAAACTCTGTATGTCATCACTGTTGAAGAGTCGTTTGAGTAGAAGAGTCTTACCGGCCCCACCCTTCCCAACTATGCCAAAACGAGACAGATTTATTTCCTGCTGTGAATGAATCATCTCCACAAGTCTGTATGATGCAGAATCTTGCCCGACAATTAGTGCCTCCTCAATGTACTTCTTGTTAGAAATTGGTAACGGTACCGTTTTCATTACATCCAATGCTCGGTTCACAATAGTCTCCAACAGCGTCTGTTCCTCACTGAACATACTGAAACATGGTTTGTCAAAACATAGAAGCAGCCTTCCTAATTAGTGTTGATGACTCTACGTTATATGGCAAATAGAAATATTTTATGAAAAGGAAAGTATGTTAAAAGCTATGTAGAAGAATGATTATACGTTGCTTACTCTTTGTTATTGATGATTGCGCCGTTATAAAATGAGACATTGTGGAGTGCCGTCTTCCACTCCTGGAGCTTTTCGGAGCTGTATCTATGATTTTCTTCATACTCAGAGAAAGCATTCGCATACACACCTTTTCCTTGAGCCACCCATCGCAGATCGACAGGTCGAACACAGTAGAAGACAGGAAGGACAGGTTTACCAGATTTGAGAATAAACGATAGCTCAGCAAGACACCATGGCGATTGTGCATATGTGGGAGAGAAAATCGCCACATGAAGGGAAGCACTACGCATTGCTTCTTCGATTGCTGCAGGAAAATAGTCTCCCAACAGAAGCTCCTCGGAATCCAGAAAAACCCTAAAACCCCTGGCGTGAAGGGCAAAATAAATGGCTCTGGCCAGCGTATCCTTCACATCTGGTCCACGATGATTAATAAATATGCCCCACGGTTCCTTTTTTAATGGCGCTGAGAATATAGATGCAGATATTGGAGGTGCAATTTCTTCAAAAGCATTTGAAACTTCCATCTCTAACTGACTATCCTTGGTAGATGCACACGGAGGCCGTGCCATAGAATCTGATTGAACTGAACAAAGGAAAAAAAGAAAGAGATTACTTTACAGATAAAAAGTGAACGGCACAAGTGACCCGCTTTGTGAGGAAAATGCATGTGGTTTGTATTAAATAGTATTACTGGCTGGAAGTGGTCTGCACCATATAAGCTCTGTCCAGCTGATGCTTCGAAAAAAACTTGATCGCGATAGAAAACATTATAATAATTGTACCCATACCTGCCCATTATCGCTTGAAAGTTATAAAAAGCATTATAACAATTGCAGACACCCATGATCCCTGAAGATTGTCGGATTCTTGCATTTTGTCCAGCTGCGCACTTGAAAACTGCAACATAATATTCATTTTCCTGGACACAGCACGATCGTTTGAATGTAATATAAAACATTTTAATATTTGTACCCTGGGAAAATTATCGAAAAGCATTGCTACATTTTTTTAAAATCAAAATTATTTTATTTTCACATGATGCTCGAGTTGTGGAGTGGAGAGGGAGGCACACACAATTCTTTTGACAAGGAGGTTGCACTCGTTTCTTAAATATTATTTAAAATTAAGTCAAATATATATTTTCTTATGCTTTCATTTAATCAATTTTCACATTGTCTTATCTATAATCTACAATATTTCATTTACTCTAAGATTTATTTCCTTCATTCAACCATATTTCTACATGGTCTCATCTCTAGTTCACAATATTTCATTTACTTAAGATCTAGTATTTTTTTTCAACCAAATTCCCACATGATTTCATTTCTAGCCCATAATATTTCATTTACATAAAGATCTATTTGTTTGACAAAGTTGTTTGAAAGATCATCAAAAAATAAATTTTCTTCTATAGTAAGGCAAAGCATTAAGTCATTATAAAAGACACTTTGTACATGGTCATTGTCGAATAATCATTTGAGTAGTAAAGTTTTATTTACTAAGAAGGGCAAGAGGGATGTATTGAAAATCTTTATAAACTTCCAAAATGTAATATTTAATAGTTTAAATTTTTAGAAGAAAACTTTTAAGGAACTCTTAATTTCTTAAATCAAACGACAACCTTGATACAATGAAGAATATCACCTTGAGGTAAATGAGTGGTGTAGCCAACATTTTAGAGAGAGCAAGATTAATTATTTTTCTTGCACCTTAGAAAAAAATTAAGGAATGAATGAAAATTTTATAATAAAAAATATTATCTAAGGCTTTGGCCAAAGAAGCAAAATAATATTATTTTCTATTTAAAAATAAAATGTTATCTTAACATTTGATAATAATTAATATCAATTTTTAAATAAGAATCTTATATATGAAGAGAGACTAGAAAGATCCTACTAAATGAAGTTTAACAAATTGAATATTTTTATTATTGGGAAGCACTTTATACCTAATCTTAAATTAAAGAAATTTTTATGTCAAAAATTTTCCTCTTTTATTTTAAGATGTCTCAGTTTGAATCCAGTGTGAACCCTTTATACAAAAATAAGTTAGATCAAATAGAGAGACAATGAAATTACAAGGAAAATAAAATGTAAAGTACAATTATTTTCCTATATAATGAGCATAAACTAAAAGAAGCTATATAATAAGTTTGGTTCTTATACATTTTATTGATTAGCATGGTTGTATTTTAAAATCTTTGTTCATTTGTGAGAAAATAATGTGTAATCAATTTATGAAACACGTAAGCATAAGGAAAAATATGAGATCTTAATTTGGGAGACATAAAATTAAATAAAAAGTATTGTTATAAAAGTTCATTTGATTACATTTTATCCTAGCTTAGTAGTTTAAAATTATTATATTATATAAAATAGGAGTGTACATGTTAGCTACATAAAGGAAAAATAAGTTTCAATGGGCCGCCTTGTTGGGTCCCAAAATCATTTCCCCACTTACTAGAACTAAAATTCACTCACAAGGATAGGGTTGTGATCATGCATATGAAATTAGTTCATCAATAGAATATGGATGGTTGAGAGTCAACTCTATAAGATTGGGTAATTTCTCTCATGCTTTAGTCTTAGCTTAGATTCAAGAGTGTGTTTTTAGGGGTATAACTTAATAGATATTCAAGTGAAAGAAAATAGGAAATAGAAAATAGAAAACAATTATATTCAAACTTAATTTTAATCTTAACTCCAAATATTGTATCTACATCAAGAAATACTATCTGCATTAAACCTCCATATAGATGATAACCCATGCAAGCATGATCCACATGAAATACATCCTTCAAAGTCTCACCGAGGATAGCACATATGGTTATATTGATAATTATTAATGCATAAACCTACTCATAATACTATATTATTAATCAATGTTTTAATTTTTCAGATGATGTAAAATTGGAAAGAGGGTTCCAAGTACTCTTTATTCCTCATGGTAAGGATAGAGTACTGAAACTAAAAGAATAATGAGATGTAAATCTACATACAACTGATCATGCAAATTGCAACAAAGCACAATTATTGAATTCATAATAGAGTTAGATAAATCTATAAATAATAAGAGAAATATCACCATAAATATTGTGATATTTTTATTAAATTGCAATATTCATCTAGATCAAAGTTACATTTGTGCTAGAAAATATAGCCAAGGAAAGCTTCTAGTTGAGACTAAGAAATTTTCAACAAGAAAAAATGAAAAATGATAATTGAGGGGGAAAATGTTGTAAGTAAATGATAAATGAGGAAGAAAATGTTATAGTCAAATGATGTTATTTAGATAAAATACATTGTACCCTCTATTGCTAAGCATTCCTAAAATAAATTATAGACTAGAATAGAATCAATTTTGGTCTATGCTAAAATGAATGCTTAAGAAGAAACATGTATCATTTTTAAATGCATTACGTGAGATAAGCAATGCTCCAATGCATTGATATTTGGCACCATCTAAAACAATACAAAGAAAGGATATATAGATGTGGTTGGTTCAGAGGGAAGGAATAAATCACACATGTTAAATGCAAGAAACTATCTACATTTATGGTGGTGCTCTACCTTCTTGTCATATGGCATGGAAAAAATATACTAGTCCCTTGTGATTCAATCACCAAGGATGATCCTAACCTAGGATTAATTATCAATCAGCACATACATCTACTTTAGCCACTACTCCTATCATTGGTTAACATGTGGAAAATTGCATTCACATGATAAAAGTGGTTTCTTTTGTGTCCACCATTGAATTACTAAGCTAATTAGAATTTTTTTATTATTGCTCAATCCATGCCAACCCTTCAAAATAGATCACACTAAATACTATGAACCACTTTCGCTAGGCTACAATTGATTTTCCTAAATAATTTTTGGATTGAATATAATACCTTTTCGAAAATCACATATCTAGAATATTGTATCTAATATTGTTATGCAATTAGTGATATGGTATTATAAGGTATTTAGGTGGATGAAGATGTCAATATATGTCACAAATATTGTATGTTAGTTAGACTCGGTCATATAAATAATTTATGTAATTAATTATATGAAGAGTCGAGTAGGTTTTCATTAGGATTTACTCTTTCATAGTATTATTAAGAAGAGGTATATACAAACAAAGGTGATTATCACTATAAGAGATTTGTGTGAAGTATGACATGTTGTATTTGAGATCTCTTAGAGAAGCTTCTTCTTTAACATTATTGTATGGTGTTACCCTATCTTAACTATTTACTATATTTTAGCATATATTAGATATGATTTTATTTCATATTGAACGAAGAAATATTTAATCAATTTAACATTAAAATAGTATAAGTATTTCTTTGTGCTCTCAAGTGTAGCGAGTTCCTGTGTGAATCAATTATCACTCGAATAAAATTAAATGGTAAATTTTGTAGATCAATAAAATAAAAAAAATATGTTATATTCTAAACAAAGACAACTTCTGCTGAAATTCAGAATTTAGTTTTGATTTGACTCTTTTGTCTTGCTTAGGTGAATTGATATAATTTAATTTGTTATTCTTGTCTCTACAAATGTTAGATAGCCTCTGTTATGTAATTTATAATACCCAATCGTTAATGCTATCTTCAAAATGTCCTCTTTCTTGATCCTTTACCAATGATGTATTCCCACCTCAAATTGATCACACGGCATCTGTAGTCCTCCTTGACATTGATCCTCTCGAGAGGAGAGGGAAATCTATATAAATAAAGATAGAGACAAAATATAGTAGGGTGCCTTGTTTTAAATTTGTTATCTGACTTCTCCCTCAAAAAAATATTATCTTTTAAACAGACAGCTTTGCCTCGAAGAGCGAGTACGGCGCTTGGCAGTGGGGGACTCTGTTTTTCTATTTTTATTTAAACTCTTGGTGAATGTGTTGCATGTTGTATTAGAAACTATGCCATTCGTTTCATAATTTCATCAAACTCTATATATAAATTGGCTACTTGCACACGTTCGCCATTATTGCGTGTCCAATAACGTACAATTTTATATGGCTTATATGGCTTACTCTTTCCCCACCAACATCTTGGATACTACGTTCGATTGGCATCAATATCGCTTGCATATGTTAATCATAAATCGCAATTAAATCTGGGGTACATTTTGACTAATTTCTTAGTTAAGAATTGTCCGCTTCCGCTTGCATGCTAAACGTTACAAACTAGAAATAATATAGCAATCGCACCTTGATGGGCAATGTATACGCCGAAGAACCAATCTCAAGTCTCTCATGGCAATTAGAATTCTCCTCCAGTTTGAATGATCACATGGACATACAAAAATATTAGTAATACGAAGACACTAATAAATGATACTTCAAATGCAAAATAAAAAAATATGGATCAAACATTCGTTGCTAATACATGTCATGTCTACGATTCTACATCTTGCAAATCCTGCAAGCACATTCAATGAAATTAGATCTATTCAAGGATTAATTTTAAACAATCCACGTGCCTTGCCTGCGCTTGCCTATTTTGCATACATGTTAGTCAGAGTAGGGAGGATGTCAACAATGTTTTCAAATTTTGGTGCTACATATGCCAATTGAATTTTCTTGGAAGCTTCTAAATTTTTTTTAACAAGGCATTTGTCAGTCAAGAAATGTGCATGCCTTGTTGATGCTTCCACACTCTCCCATCATTGATAAGATTAAACGTCTCGAATTGTAAGAGATTGGGTGCAGAATGGATGGACCGTGTGATAGAAATTCAGGGTTTGCTTTATGTAGACATTTCAGGTAGTTAAGAAATGACCCAGCTGCAGATGGAAATGCAAAAGGAGGAGGAAAAATGACATTAGTTGTGGTTACTTATTCCTCCTCCAAGGTAAGAGTGGGTTATTTTGTTCAATTGAATTTTGAAAATGCATATAGTTTGTTTGCAGAAGGTAAATCATTACAAGTAATTTCATCACTCTTTTTATTCTGAGATAAATACATTCTAGAATTATTGTATAAGTTGTAGGATATGGAAGGAAAACAGTTGTTTTTTATTTTAGAAGAGTATATCTAAAATATTTAAGGGCGAGCTAATTCTAATATCATAAACTTAATAATAATTCCTCAAAACTCCAAAATCTTATCATATTCCACAAAACACATCATCCAAAAAAACATGTTCACAAAATAGCGAAGAAATACAAACCCACAAAATTTAGAAACACAACAAACATTTAACATCTACAAACTTACTAGGACGCATATTAGACCTTAATAACATTATCTTATAGCTTAGAAACATGGAATGCAATCAATGTTGAGTGATTGGACTTATGAGACTTCTTAAGTGTTTGTAGAGCTGCTAATTACAACAATTTAATAAAAATAGAGTTATTTTGTGCATCTAAATTGTTAAACAAGTTCCATGTTTTATAATGAACAACGCCCAATAGATCACAAGATTGGAGTCATCTTTGTAGAGAGCAACAACTTGTTTTTCGTGTCTTGAATTCCATCAAATCTTTGTCCCTATTAATTTTCTAAGTTATATATATCTAATACAAATAAAATAGTACAATCTCGAGAGGTATTTTGAATCTTATAATGTTTTAGTTGTTTTAATATATAGTGAATATTTTGTTTAAGATTTCATTCTATTTATTTAAATTATCATTTTTATATATTAAAGAATATTTTTGTAGTCTATTTATAACTTTTTTATTAAATTTTCAAGAATTAAATTTTTATGACTATTTACTATGCTTTGTTTTTATTTAATTTGACATAAGATACCATATGATAATTTTCTCATTACATTAAATTTTATATTTTTTAATTAATTTAAATTTTATATATACAATATTTATATTACAACGTTTTATTGTAAAATAAAAAGGAAAAGATAAAACTCATATTAAAAAAAGCTTGAAATGACTAAGTGAAATCCCAAGAAAATAAAGAATTAACTTACATAAGAATTTAAAGAATAATAATTTTGTCAATAAAATTACGAGGTGTGATATGTCTTTGGCATGTTCTGAGATTCGTTCCACTATTTAGTCACATTAGTGAATAGTTTTTTAGTCATTTAGAGATCTCATTAAATATATTTTATTTTATCATGGTCATTAGTGCAAATTAAATTTCCTAAGATTTTTTTAGCAAAGTGTGACCATTTCTAGCCAATTAAAGATGTGAAGAATGCAACAAAAGCCAAGATGAGAAATCTAATAATAAAAATGAGTGAAATCATTATCTTCTTACACCTTTCCCCACCGAATTAGAGTATGTACAACTCACTCTTTATTAATGTAGACATAATTTTTTTAGACATAATTGCTTGGGCAATTTCACTCGACAATGATAATGTGTGTACTGACTATCTTTAAAATCAAATGTATTGTTCATTCCTATCTAGTGAAAATACATGTATGGCACTTGGTTCAGTAGACAGGTCCATATAATAGCTAAGAGACACTTGACTCATCATATTCATTACACATGTGATGATGTAGCTTTTTAAAAAGTTCTTTATTAAACAATTAGCCGATAGGATTCTCTTGCAAGGTTGCTTGCAACCAAAAATTTCTCACGCACAAAATTGTCTCATGCTCAAAAAACACTTTTAGGTTGTTTGTAACTGGTTTCACAATCATGGTAGTCCCTATGACCATGGTCTTCCCTACAATCCTATGAGGTACTTGAATCAAAGCGCATTAAATAAAGCACTTGAATCATAGAACATTAGACTAGGCATACATAATAGCTTTTAAACTCTCACATCTCCCATCACTTCTCCCATCTACTCTCATAACGGGGAAGATAAATCTTATGAAATCATGTTTAAGGGTATGTGTAGGATCATGGTATGCCAAAAAGTGGCGATGTGAAAAAAACTTATTTTCACTCGTCCAAAAGCGCACAAATAGATTTGTTGACTTTTTAGTAGGTCTGGGTGTCAGTACACCTGGCCAAACCAAAAGCCAAACCTGAGGGCATTATCGGATATCCAATAATATCGGATATCCGATATTTGCTAGTGATTATAAATCACTATACCCAGCCCGCGTTCAACATTTTTTCATTGCAAAAATGTTGAACGCAGCTAGGTTTCGGATATCTGGTCTCCAATCCCTTATCTGATTTTGCCTAAATCGCCCAGGTAAGTGAAGCTTCTATTTTTTATTGTTTTTAAATAGAAATATATAGTTTTTTATATAAAAATTAGGGTAGCAATGAGTTTTTGTATTGTTTTTAAAATTCATTGTAATTATCTATTTTTTTCATTGTTATCAGACATGGAATCAGAAAACCCTCCTAATGATCCTAAAAATAATCCAGATCCACCTCCTAATAGTCCCCCACCTCTAGAAGGCATACCTGTCACAAACTCTCACTGTTTAGAAGATCTAATAGGAGATAATCTAAATGAGCTTAGAGGGTTTCAAACCACATATGCCAATATCCCCACATTGCTCCCCATGTTTATGACAATGAACACAATTATTGAAAACATGGAGAAACTTACACAGCAACATAATGTTGCACTTCTTTGGCGTGATTCTATGCACGCCCAGTTTGATGATGGGTTTGATTATGATCAAGTCATGAACCTAAATGTAACAAAACATGACATAGCTAATCTTTTTGTGGATCCTAAAATCAGTCTAAAAGTAGACCCTAAAAAAACCAAGTTGTTAATTAAATGGTGCACAAATAGTGCAATACGTGACAACTTTTGGGATCGTTGGTGGATGATTTTTGATAGACCACCTCACAATAATTTGGATGTCCCATTTTATTTCATTAGAAAATTGTATGCTGAATTTTTGCTCAGTCACAAGGTGAATTATTGGAGTCTAAGACCGAACCAGGGTGTAGGTTTAGGTGCTTTGCAAGATAGGGCATCTTCAGAATGGGTGAAATCCCACACATATGTCCCCCCTCCCGAGATTTCACCACCTCCCATAGTGCAGCCTCCAGACATTATTGATGAGGCCACCTCATAGACTATTCGAGCCATTCACACCTTGACTAATCTACTGGTTATGTAGAATAGGACATTGTTGCCTCCTCATCCTGATGCTTCTGGCACTTCCACATCCTCCATGAGCTCACATGTTTGTATGCCCCACACTTGCATTATATGCAAGAATCTGTGCTTTGGTCCCTTGACTGATAGTGATACATATAATTTCAGCTTCAATGTGGATGATTCTACACATCACACTACATGCACTGAAGCAGCTCATGGAGATGTGCATCAGGAGCCTAAAGTGCCATGGACTCCCACTATTACGATAAGGGTAAACCATTCACTTTTTACATTATTTTTAAATTTTATTGTTCATAATTTTAGTATAAGTTCCTTATAATAATTTCCCACTTATGTCTTTTTATGTGTTACATTTATGTTCAGTTGATGACAGAGGAGGAGATGGCATAGGTGGAGGGGTCCACGCTTTCGGCCATATCATTTGGTCTTGAATCTTCCATAGTACATATGTTTTAATGTACTCATTGGTTTTCTTTTAAATTATGATAATAGTATATGTACATTGTTTTCTAATTTTTATGATCATCTTTTACATACTGATGCAGGTGTCACCAGTTGCCACCGGGGGGCAATGTGAGGGGGTGCAGGTGTCAGCTGTTGATAAAGGAAAGGTAATTAAGTAATTTATTTTGTTTATGCATACATGTATACTTGTCAATTGTGCCTACTCATTTTTAATTTACATGATTTATTTGATAGAGAGTGGCATGTGATGATGTTGTGAGACCCTATCGTCATGATAGAGTCACATGCATATCCATTTAGAGTGATAGCCCCATGATATGTACATTTCTAAAGTTATTTGTGTGTATTTTTCTATCAAGTATATATAATATGGTCAAGTTATGATAATATGAAGAATCTGTTTGACCTTTTTAGCTCACTCCTAGTTTGAGGGAGCCAGAATGACAAAGATTTGTATCGCTGATGACTCAGCCAACAATCCCTGAAGAAAGTTCAACACAGGTAAGTTTTAATGTTAATTCAATTATTTTTTAAACATATATTTGCTACCAAGTTTTTAACATTGAGTAGTATAACTCGTAGATCAATCTCATGTTTGCAAACATATAGAGGTGGGAGTCGACATTGGTGGCACTATTCCTGCACTACAAAGGACATATGTTACGTCTCCTACTCGTGGGAGGAGACAGAGAGGTGAGATATATGAGAGTTCAATTTTAGTTTAAATTTTATTTATTATTGTTGACTATGATTTTGAATTTTAATCTAACTTGGGGTTTCACTTTTTTGTTTGAATGCAGGATCCATTAGAGCCAAAGAGTACTTCAAAGAGGCTCCATTTTGATGATCCACCAGTAGAATAGGATGTCCTAGAAATATTTGTAGTTGAACTTCTTATTTTGAGATGTCATATGACATATTTTGAGATGGCGTATGCCACATTGTATCTAGACATGCTGACATATAAATATGTATAGAATTATGGTAGAAATAGGGAATACTAAGAGCAGGGGGGGGGGTGAATTAGTATTCTACAAACTTTATCTTTTTTCCCAATTATAGATATAACAGATTATCTTTATACATGCATAACATAAGAAGCTAAACAACATACATAACATAAGAAGCTAAACAACATGCATAACAATAAAGAAATCATAACACATTATTTGTTCTCGAGGAAACCCTGGCCAAGGGAAAACCCCGGTGGAGATGGTACCCACAAAGATCCACTAATCAAAAGTATCATGTTAAGGATGTTGACCCTGTTAGGAGTCTATTACAAGCATATAGTGTATTAGTCCTAATTAAGGGACTATAGGCCTTGTTAGAAGCCTCAACCCTATTAGGAGTTGGTAGTACAAAATGTGATTACTAGATGAGCCCACTGCCCAAATAAGTAATGTACAATATACATTGATTACAAAAATAGGTTAAGGTACATAACCTTATACTACTTGCATCAATATCTCTTCGCTGCTCTTTCACTAACGCTATTACATATGCATCATATATTTCACATCATATCACTTGTCCACACTATTGTGTTCTTACTACAATTATAATTACAATTACAATTACATTTATACAAATAACTTTATCCAAGAGTTAACATCTAGGATGTCATCCCTTTATATTTCTAAGTCATTATTTTGATAAAAAAAATAATCCCTTAACTCTTTATTAGTTCTGTCTTCATGTTCTGTCCTGTAAGCTTGACACTGTCTTCGGTGAAACTATCATAACTTCTTTCATAGATGTCGTACTAACTTGTGCTATGAGATGGGTGTTCAATAGACATCATAGAGTCTATGTTCAAGTGCACAAGCACTGAACTTACTCCAATCAACATCACAAACAAAAACTGTGTCCAGGTTCACTGGTAAAAATATTGTCTCACACTTAGACAAATTTGCAATGTGCTTTGTCATACTTTCTCTTTGACCTGTGTGATCTTCATGTGGATCATATGTTTCCATAATGACAACATCTATGTAATCAACTCAGCCAAATTGCCAACAATCTCCCCCTTTGTCATTCGTGGCAACATATGAGAAAATTGGCTAAGTGTACAACTCAAAATCTCAAAATTGTTCAAAATTGTGGCCATAGTATAAAATATATACTATCCTTATAACTCCTCAAAAAATATTGTCTCTAATATAGTACTCCCCCTAGGAGTATCAATCCTTATCATATACTATCAATTTTCCTCTATATATCTCTCCCCCTTTGACAACAATGAAAAAATAAAGGTAGGGAGGGTTAAAAAATTGTATCACAAAAAGATTATACCTCAATTCAAATTATTACAAAGCTAGTAGGCTTGCAACACAATCTACAAAATCTATCTTCATGGCTTCTATCTCCTTCTCCCATGATTTCTTAATGGAATCTTCCACATTAAGTAATGCGCTCAGTACATAAGATGCTATTTCACATGCTTGGAGGTTTTCAAAATTAAACTTCTGAAAAGATGTCTTAGCTGAAAGACATTCTTCCAACTGCTCTTCAATAATGCTTAACTTCATAGAAGTATGCTCTCTCAAAAGAGTGAATCTTTTTTCTGTCTCTCTCATCTTGCACAACTCTGATTTCATCACAAAGCTTCCAAACTTTCCTCTCAACATCACATACCTTCACATTGGGGCTAGACAAAAGGTTAGTTTCATTCATAATTTTTGCTTCCTTCAACTTTATCTTCTGATCTTCTTCTGCTATCAAGGTCTAATTTTGTACACTATATGTACAAAGATTTACTTGTTTCCAAATGCTTCCTCAAATCCTTGATACAGATATCAAGAGTGTTGATATCATTCCTAATATTCTAACTGATGTTCAAAAGCATTCTAACCTCATAGGCTGCTTGTGCTTTTACTTTTGCAATATAAGACAAGTTTGTGAATTCATTGTCAAAAGTTCTCATTACCTTCTTTTCTTTCTCCATAGGGTCTGCTTCTACAATTTGTGCAGTTACAGTGCTTTGTAACTTCTCAGTTAGTTCCTTTAGACACCCTTCAAGACTCTTCACTTTCTTATTCTTTCCAATGATTTTATTCAAGGATGTGATCAATTCCAACTGATCATCATCATCTACTTCCTTTCCCAAATGCTCAATCATAGATCCAATTTGATTTTTCTTTCTAGTCTCAGAAGTAAGACTGATATCTTCTTTGGTGATCAAATAATACCAATCATAACCTTTTATTAATTCAATCTCACTTAGATCTGACATCGCATTCAATTCTTTTGCCACTTCTTTCCAAAAAGTTGTTTCTGCTAACCTGTAAAACTTAAAACTTCTCGCGATCTCACAAAATATAATATTTTTTGTTGCGGTCTTAACCATAGCATTAGAACACCATAAACTACCTTGCATTAATTATACAAGACTTAGTTCATCATATATCTACTTCTACACTAATCTAAGTTCCTATTCTACTGTAATTTACATAAATTAAGTACTTTGAGATAGGTCAGGTAAAGATTCATTCTTACCTTTCAATACTTCACCTTCCTAATTACCTTCAATGTTGAATATGTCTCCTTGATATATGCTTTTGATAAACTTCACTTCATCTGAATTACTACAACATCCTTTCTCACTGTTACTTGCATCTTCATTTCTTCTTGCATGATTTCTGGGATTAGGATTAGGATGAAAAACTCTATTGTTCATTTTGCAAAACCTTGTTGTATGTCCAATCTTGTTGCATAGCTGACAAAAATTCCATGGTTTCCATATCTTGGTGCAGGTTGATTGATTTGTGATCTGCAGTTTCTAGCAATGTGTCCAACTTTGTTGCATCTATAACATATTACTCCATTTCTTCTGTTCATATCTTCAGTAGGTTTCTTATCTACATTGTTAGTATTCCTAAACATTCTACTACCATCATTATTCTCAATAAATTTAGGTTTCCTACATTCAGTAGCTCTATGTCCAAAACCATGACAATTGTAACAATAACCATTAAGAGGTTTAAATTGTTTACCTGTGCAATCTCTCTTCATATGACCAATAGTATTACAAGCGAAACATCTACCTTTGAATTCTATTTGCATACCTTTGGGTGATTCCTCTTGCTTCGGTGATTCTTCTTCTTTAGGTGTATCTTCAGATTTTTGGATCTCATCAGGCTTCTTCTCATCTATGCTTTCAGATATTTTCAGATCTGGTTCCTTGCTTTCATCATTTTCTTTAAAAGTGTTGAATCTAAGACCAGTCTTATCATAGAATGGTTTTTGATAAGATATTTATTCATCAATCTTCTCACTAGTTGAATATAGCCTTTCAAGTTGTTGTTTGGATTGAGTCAGTTCGCCTTTCACAATCTTATTATATTTCTCAAGTTCATCATACTACAAATTGACTTTCTCAAGTTCAGATGTTACTTTACAAAGTTTAGATTTTAGTCCTTCATTTTCAGTCTTTAGTCTTTCATTCTAAGATTTCAGATTTGCTTCATTCTTGCCATTTCCATCTTTCAAACTAAGCTTCAAATTTTCTATCTTCAGTTCATGCTTAAGGATCTCATTTTATTTTTCTAAATTGTCATCACAATCTTCAATAAAAACTTCAAATTCCTTTTTAGATCTCAGATCTTCCAATTTGTTTTTCAGTTTCTCAATGAGGTTCTTTGCATCATCATACTTTATTTTCAAAGTATCTTTTTCAATAGTAAGCAAGTCAATCTGTTCAAGGGATTCTTCAAGATTCTTTTGTAGTTGATCCATATCCATAGTGATCTTGCTCAAGTTGCTAGGCTTTCCTTGAATGATTCTTTTCTGAGTAACTAAGCTCTAATACCAATTGTTAGAAATAGGGAATACTGATAGGGGGGGGGGGTGAATCAATATTCTACAAACTTTATCTTTTTCCCAATTGTGGATATAATAGATTATCTTTATACATGCATAACATAAGAAGCTAAACACCATGCATAACAATAAAGAACTCATAACACATTATTTATTCTCGAGGAAACCTTGGCCAAGGGAAAACCTTGGTGGGGAAGGTACCCACAAAGATCCACTAATCAAAAGTATCATGTTAAGGATGTTGAACCTGTTAGGAGTCTATTACAAGCATATAGTGTATCAGTCCTGATTAAGGGACTATAGGCCTTGTTAGAAGCCTCAACCTTGTTAGGAGTTGGTAGTACAAAATGTGATTACCAAATGAGCCCATTGCCCAAAAAAATAATGTACAATATACACTGATTACAAAAATAGGTTAAGGTACATAACCTTATACTACTTGCATCAATATCTCTTCACTGCTCTTTCACTATCGCTATTACATATGCATCATATCACTTGTCCACACTATTGTGTTCTTACTACAATTACAATTACATTTATACAAATAGCTTTATCCAAGAGTTAACATCTAGGATGTCATACCTTTATATTGTTAATTCATTATTTTGATAAACAAAATAATCCCTTAACTCTTTACTAGTTTTGTCTTCATATTTTGTCCTATCAGCTTGACACTGTCTTCGGTAAAACTGCCATAACTTCTTCCGTACATACCATATTGACTTGCACTCTGAGATGGGTTTTCAATAGTAATCATAGAGTCTATGTTCAAGTGCACAAGCACTGAACTTACTCCAATCAAGATCGCAAATAAAAACTATGTCTAGGTTCATTGGTAAAAATACTGTCTCACACAGACAAATTTGCAATGCGCTCGGTCATACTTTCTCTCTGACCTGTGTGATCTTCATCTGGATCATATGTTTCCATAATGATAACATCTATGTAATCAACTCAACCAAATTGCCAAAAATCTCCCCCTTTGTCATTGGTGGCAACATATGAGAAAATTGGCTAAGTGTACAACTCAAAATCTCAAAATTGTTCAAAATTGTGGCCATAGTATAAAATATATATACTATCCTTATAACTCCTCAAAAAATATTGTCTCTAATATAGTACTCCCCTAGGAGTATCAATCCTTATCATATACTATCAATTTTCTTCTATATATCTCTCCCCCTTTGACAACAATGACAAAATAAAGGTAGGGAGGGTTACAAAATTGTATCACAAAAAGATTATACCTCAATTCAATTATTGCAAAGCTGGTAGGCTTGCAACACAATCTACAAAATCTATCTTCATGGATTCTATCTCCTTCTCCCATGATTTCTTAATGGAATCTGCCACATTAAGTAATGCGCTTAGTCCATAAGATGCTATTTCACATGCTTGGAAGTTTTCAAAGTTAAACTTCTAAAAAGATGTCTTAGCTAAAAGACATTCTTCCAACTGCTCTTCAATAATGCTTAACTTCATAGAAGTATGCTCTCTCAAAAGAGTGAATCTTTTCAATTTTCTATCTCTCTCATCTTGCACAACTCTTGATTCATCATAAAGCTTCCAAACTTTCTTCTCAACATCACATACCTTCACATTGGGGCTAGACAGAAGGTTAGTTTCATTCAGAATTTCTGCTTCCTTCAATTTTATCTTCTGATCATCTTCTGCTATCAAGGTCTAATTTTGTACACTGTATGTACAAAGATTTACCTATTTCCAAATGCTTCCTTAAATCCTTGATATAGATATCAAGAGTGTTGATATCATTCCTGATATTCTAACTGATGTTCAAAAGCATTCTAGCCTCATAGGCTGTTTGTGCTTTTACTTTTGCAATATCAGACAAGTTTGTGAATTCATCGTCAAAAGTTCTCATTACCTTCTTTTCTTTCTCCATAGGGTTTGCTTCTGCAATTTATGTAGTTACAGTGCTTTATAACTTCTCAGTTAGTTCCTTCAGACACCCTTCAAGACTCTTCACTTTCTTATTCTTGCCAAATGATTTTATTTAAGGATGTGATCAATTCCAACTCATCATCATCTTCCTTTCCCAAATGCTCAATCATAGATCCAATTTGATTTTTCTTTCCAGTCTCAAGAGTAAGACTGATATCTTCTTTGGTGGGAATGGGAACTTGTTCCTCTGTTACTGGTGGTTCTACAACTGTAGTCTCTATCATCTCTTCTTCTTTTGTAGCTTCCTGTTCTTCAAAGGCCGAATTGTCAATAATGTTCTCCAAATTCTTGAATACATTTTCATCAGTATCCAAGGTGATTTTTGTACCTTCTACATTCATTGTTTCATCTTCAATATTAATGGTTGGAGGAGAGGGAATGTCCTCTTGTTCTGTCTCACCTTCTTGCTTAGCTGCAACTGATGGTTCTCCAAAATTTCTTGGCATAACCTTGATAATAGCTTGCTCTGTCTCAGAATTGATTTCTTCATATCTGCCTCCCATAATCTGAATAGTTCTCCTTTTGGTTCTCAGATTGGTGCTTAAGGCTTTCATGATCTGATTGAAATGTGTTTCATCTCTTACTTCACAAAGCTTCCTGACAAGATTTTCTCTGATAGTTGTGTCCTCCTCTGATGCTCTCTTCTTCCTATTCACAAGTTTATTATATAAATCATTAGGTATCTATCCCTGAATTGTATCAAACTTCTTGTCAACCAAAATCATATTCTTCACAACTGCAATCTCCAGATTAAGTCTTTCTGTATAATCATAAAGATCATATTACTTGTTCATTCTTGTAAAGTCACCATCCTCAATGATCTTCTCATTAAGCTTTTCAACTTTTGGTTTTCAAGCTTTCTTCTTAGTAGTGACATCATCTTTTATTTCTGCAATCTTTCTTGGAACTGGTTGCACTAAAGTTTATGTCTCTTTCCTGGTCCAGTAGCACTTTCCTTTACTCTTTTGCTAGGTGTGGAGGAAGTGGATCTAGTAGACATCTTTGCTTCTATATCCTTCTCAGTTACTTCCACTTTCACCTTCACTTGTGGTTCTTGTTGTACTGCAATTGATGATAAAGGAGGGATAAACAAAACTTCTTTTTGTCCACTCTCTCTGATTGCTGTTGTTGTCTACTTTGCTACCAAAAACTCATGCTCTATCATCCCTGTATCTTTTAGGATTTTCTTTATAGTTCTCTCAACTCTCTTCTTAGACTTCTTCTCTTCAATTAAGATCTTTGTGGAGTTGAAGTTCTCCTCAAAGGTTCCAAACCTATTACACTGAGTGTCCAACTTACACTTAAGTAACTTGCTAACATACTCTTCAGTCTCTACCTTAGAAATCTCATAGCCAAGAGGGTCTATGAACTCTGGTCTAGGCTCCACTACTTCAATATAGGTAAAGTCAATATCCACCATAAAACATATATCATCTTTATAATTTTCAACAAGAGACTTAGGGATCCTTGATCTGCTAGACACAATATTTTGAAATGTCTTAATAATCAGTACTACACTCTCATTTACACTATCAATAACATGTCTTCTGTACACTAGGTTAATCCTTTCCATTGTATTTTTTCCATCATTCCGGTCATATCCAATGGTGTAAGGAAATCTCCTCAAAAGATGAAAAAACCTATAAGTGATTAGGGATGAGAACCTAAACTGTGTATACTTAGTTTTCTTAATCTTCTCCAAGTTCTCAAACAATTGAATTCTTAGAATTTCACACATATCAACTTGTACCCTATCAACACACATTAGATAGGCTACATGTACCATTCCAGTTGCCATGTCATCCTCTCTTGAATTTGCACAAAACTTAGTAGTTAGGATCTTGCATAAGTATCGCACATCATCTTGTTTGATCTTACTAATCACAATTCCTCTACCATTATAGGATGAGTTTGTGTTATCAATGAATTTTTGCCTCATGTTTTTCTCATTTAAAGGAATAGCTCTAGTTTTAGATAATCTAGTGACTTCATGAATCAAATCTGCTGTAATATCTATCACTCTATCTTCTAGCTGAAACTTTCCATTATGAATCCTGCTCAAGATAATCTTAGTGCATTCTTCATTATCAAATTCATACTGTAATCCATACTTAACAATTTCATTATGTTCCAAATATTCAAAACCTTGTTTCAATGTCATATCTTGATTGTAAATCTTCTAATATTCATTTGTGAAATCACTATCACTGATTGTCTCTAGCTTGCATCCAAGATAACTTTTGACATTCTCTAAGTGTAAAAATCCATTTGGTACGGATGATAATGCAAACCTAAGGTCATCTTCCAAGGGTTCTACTGGTTCCCTTTTCAATTTAGGTCTATTCTTATCTCTGTTATTGTGTATTAAAGAAACATCCATGATTTCTTCAAATTCCTTTATTGATTCAAAGATTTGTCAAGTAAAATACCTTAATTTTGTGATTTTAGGGCTTGCATAGATTCAGCACAAAATCCCTCTCCAAATCCTTGCAAAATGCTTTCAATCACTACTCTTTGACCTCCTTGACACTTGAATTCACTTTGATGATACAATAATATTGATCATAACCTTTTATTAATTCAATCTCACTTAGATCTGACATCACATTCAATTCTTTTACTGCTTCTTTCCAAAAAGTTGTTTTTGCTAACCTGTAAAACTTAAAACTTCTTGCGATCTTGCAAAACATAATATTTTTCTTTGCACTCTTAACCATAGCATTAGAACATCATAAAATACCTTGCATTAATTGTGTAAGACTCAGTTCATCATATATCTACTTCTACACTAATCTAAGTTCCTATTCTACTGTAATTTACATAAATTAAGTACTTTGAGATAGGTTAGGTAAAGATTCATTCTTACCTTTCAATACTTCACCTTCCTAATTACCTTCAATGTTGAATATGTCTCCTTGATCTATGCTTTTGATAAACTTCACTTCATCTGAATTACTATAGCATCCTTTCTGACTGTTACTTGCATCTTCATTTCTTCTTGCATGACTTCTAGGATTAGGATTAGGATGAAAAACTCTATTGTTCATTCTGCAAAACCTTGTTGTATGTCCAATCTTGTTGCATATCTGACAAATCATTCTATTGTTTCCATATCTTGGTGCAGGTTGATTGATTTGTGATCTACAGTTTCTAGCAATGTGTCCAACCTTGTTACATCTATAACATATTACTCCATTTCTTCTATTCATATCTTCAGTAGGTTCCTTATATGCATTGTTAGTATTCCTAAACATTCTACTACCATCATTATTCTCAATAAATTTAGGTTTCCTACATCCAGTAGCTCTATGTCCAAAACCATGACAATTGTAACAATAACCATTAAGAGGTTTAAATTGTTTACCTGTTCAATCTCTCTTCATATGACCAATAGTATTACAAGCAAAACATCTACCTTTGAATTCTCTTTGCATACCTTTGGGTGATTCCGCTTGCTTCGGTGATTCTTCTTTTTTAGGTGTATGTTCAGATTTGTTGATCTCATCAGGCTTCTTCTCATCTATGCTTTCAGATATTTTCAGATCTGGTTCCTTGCTTTCATCATTTTCTTTAAAAGTGTTTAATCCAAGACCAGTCTTATCATAGAATGGTTTTTGATAAGTTCATCAATCTTCTCACTAGTTGAATATAGCCTTTCAAGTTGTTGTTTGGATTGAGTCAGTTCGCCTTTCATAATCTTATTATATTTCTCAAGTTCATCATACTACAAATTGACTTTCTCAAGTTCAGATGTTACTTTACAAAGTTTAGATTTTAGTCCTTCATTTTCAGTCTTTAGTCTTTCATTCTCAAATTTCAGATTTGCTTCATTCTTGCCATTTCCATCTTTCAAACTAAGCTTCAAATTTTCTATCTTCAGTTCATGCTTAAGGATCTCATTTTCTTTTTCTAAATTGTCATCACAATCTTCAATAAAAACTTCAAATTCCTTTTCAGATCTCAGATCTTCCAAAAAAAATTTCAATTTCTCAATGAGGTTCTTTGCATCATCATACTTTCTTTTCAAAGTATCTTTTTCAATTGTAAGCAAGTCAATCTGTTTAAGAGCTTCTTCAAGATTCTTTTGTAGTTGATCCATATCCATAGAGATCTTACTCAAGATGCTAGGCTTTCCTTGAATGATTCTTTTTCGAGTAACTAAGCTCTCATACCAATTGTTAGAAATAGGGAATACTGAGAGGGGAGGTGAATCAATATTCTACAAACTTTATGTTTTGCCCAATTACGGACATAATAGATTATCTTTATACATACATAACATAAGAAGCTAAACAACATGCATAACAATAAAGAACTCATAACACATTATTTGTTCTTGAGGAAACCCTGGCCAAGGGAAAACCCTGGTGGGGATGGTACCCACAAAGATTCACTAATCAAAAGTATCCTATTAAGGATGTTGACTCTGTTAGGAGTCTATTACAAGCATATAGTGTATCAGTCCTGATTAAGGGACTATAGGCCTTGTTAGAAGCCTGAACTATGTTAGGAGTTGGTAGTACAAAATGTGATTACCAAATGAGCCCACTACCCAAACAAGTAATGTACAATATACACTGATTAAAAAAATAGGTAAAGGTAAATAACCTTATAATGCTTGCATCAATATCTCTTTGCTACTCTTTCACTATTGCTATTACATATACATCATATATTTCGCATCATATCACTTGTCCAAACTATTGTGTTCTTACTACAATTACAATTACAATTACATTTATACAAATAACTTTATCCAAGAGTTAATATCTATGATGTCGTACCTTTATATTGTTAATTCATTATTTTGATAAACAAAATAATCTCTTAACTCTTTACTAGTTCTGTCTTCATATTTTGTCCTGTCGACTTAACACTGTCTTCGATAAAACTATCATAACTTCTTCTGTAGATGCCATACTGACTTGTGCTCTGAGATAGGTGTTCAATAGACATCATAGAGTCTATGTTCACATGCACAAGCACTGAACTTACTCCAATCAACATCACAAACAAAAACTATGTCCAGGTTCACTGGTAAAAATACTGTCTCACACTTAGACAAATTTGCAATGTGCTCTGTCATACTTGCTCTCTGACCTATGTGATCTTCATGTGGATCATATGTTTCCATAATGACAACATCTATGTAATCAACTCAGCCAAATTGCCAACAAATTATTGTTCATTTTGATATATATATGAAACTTGATATTCTATCCAATTTGTTAATTATGTGTTTATTTATTCATTGTTAGTATGTAAATATGCTTGTGCTTGTATGTACTCATGTGTACAATTTATGCCTTAAGTATATTCATGTATATTCAAGTACATTATTCATAACCTAAATTCACGTGTATGGGCTACATGCATGACTTAAGTGAATTCATGTTGTATGCTTTATAATTTATGTTCTACATGTATGCTTCATGACTTAAGAAAATTTATGTGTACGCTTTATGTGCTACATGTGTTAACACGTGTAATTCATCATTTGAGGTATATAAGGATTACTATTAAAGTGGTTTCAAGGTTTTTAGACTTACCCTTTACTCTCGATGGCTAAAAGACTTCAAACTGGCCTAATTACATAATCAAACACCCTTTTGGCCATATCAAAACATATTGGTCTTTTGGACAAAATATCAATACTCTGCATGTACCCCTGAAAATACACTAGGAACACCTAATAAAAATGGTGTTGTAGCATCTCATGAATCATTGATACTTCTCACAGGGTTCAAGTTATGAGGCTCAAGAGTTTGCTGACCAATCGTGCTTAGTGCAACTTTCAACTGACCCTCACTGCAAGTTTTGGCATCAAGGGAGACTGGCGTGCCAAATTCAAACAAATTTGAATCTCCCAGAATGGAGAGAGATTATTGTAGACCTGGGAAACACCATCCTATAGCATCTCATAGATCTCTGATACCTCTCACGGGGTCCGAGTTATGAGCCTTGAAAGTTCGCTACCCAATCATGCTTAGTGCACCTTGGGGACACTTTGGTTCGGCATGGTCTGGAACATTCTGCTGACTTAGTGGTCAAAACGGAGTTCTACCTAGCATTTACCCACCCAACTAGAGCTAATGGCATAGTCCATTTAGTGCCAAGATGAATGGTTTGGAAGTAATCCATTGGCACAACTTTCAACTGACCCTCACTGTAAGTTTTGGCATTGAGCGAGACTAGCATGCCAAATTCAAAAAAATTTGAATCTCCTAAAATGGAGAGAGGTTATTGTAGGGATCAAAAACACCACCCTGTAGCATCTCACAAATCTCTAATACCTCTCATGGGGTCTGAGTTATGAGCCTCGAAAGTTTTCTGCCCGATCGTGCTTAGTGCACCTTGGGGACACTTTGGTCCGGCGTGGTCTGGAATGTTTTGCTGACTCAGTGGTCAAAATGGGGTTGTGCCTAGAATTTACCTGCCCAACTAGAGCTAATGGCATAGTCCATTTGGTGCTAGGATGAATGGTTTGGAAGTAATCCATTGGCGCAACTTTCAACTGACCCTCACTGCAAGTTTTGGCATCGAGTGAGACTGGCATGCCAAATTCAAACAAATTTGAATCTCCCAGAATAGAGAGAGGTTATTTTAGGCATTGGAAATTCCATCTTGTAGCATTTCATGGATCTTTGATACCTCTCACGGGGTCTAAGTTATGAGCCTCAAAAGTTCGCTGCCCAATCATGCGTAGTGCACCTTGGGGACACTTTGCTCCAGCGTGGTCCGAAACATTCTACTGAATCAATGGTGAAAATGGGGTTGTGCCTAGCATTTAACCACCCAGCCAAAGCTAATGGCATAGTCCATTTGGTATCGAGATGAATGGTTTGGATGTAATCCATTGGCCCAACTTTCAACTAACCCTCACTGCAAGTTTTGGCATCGAGCGAGACTAGCGTGCCAAATTCAAACAAAATTGAATCTCCCAGGATGGAGAGAGGTTATTGTAGGCCTTAGAAACACTATCTTATAGCATCTCATAGATCTTTGATACCTCTCACAAGGTCTGAGTTATGATCCTATAAAGTTCACTACCCAATCGTGCTTAGTGCACCTTGGGGACACTTTGGTCTAGTGTGGTCCGAAACATTCTGCTGACTCAGTGGTCAAAATGGGGTTGTTCCTAGCATTTAACCACCCAACCAGAGCTAATAGCATAGTCCATTCAGTGTGAGGATGCAATCCTTGAACACTATCCCTTCACCCAGGGAATCATCATTTTACTTTGGACACATTTGACCAATTTTGACTCAATGACTCCAACTATTACATCATTTGACAATACAAATGTAATGGAATTAAGACAATAGAAATGTAAGGATACAAAATTAAGATGATACAAATTATATAAGGATACAACATTCATAGTAAGGAAACATGTTTTTTGCACTTTACATGGCATTAAGACGATACAAATGTGAGCTTTTAATATTTGCAAATCAACCCCATGGGCTCTTTTATATTTTCAATTTTGCATCAAATTTTTTATATACAAAATTTGGCATCTAAATATGTGCATTACATTCGATTTTTGTTTTTATATACAAAATTTGGCATCTAAATATGCACATTACATTCGATTGTTATTTTTATATACAAAAATTGGCATCTAACTATGCACATTACATTCGATTGTTGGTTTTATATACAAAATTTGACATCTAAATATGCAAATTACACAACTATATATAAAAAATAAGTGTCATTTCTGCTCCAATCCCTACATTCGGAAGGCAAAAGAAAATTTAATAGAGAATATAAGAAGTTCCCTTTTGGCATATAAATATGCAAATTACAGAACTATATTTTAACTTGAGTTGAACTTACCTATTGAAGTGTGCCTAAAGGGTCATCTCTTTTCTTGAGAGTATTCAGTATTGCTTCATGATCAGCAGTTTTAATAGTCCAAAGTTTCTTTTTCTTTGGTTTTCCTTGATGTTTCAACAACTTAAGATTGGCTGCTATAATAAGGTGTGAATACATGAGAATGGTTTTGTGCTTCTCATAATCTTCAAATGCAAGAATGCCATTATTTCTAATCATATATGTGCCCAACCATGTTTTTGTAACAACATGTGATCCTGTTGATATGTGAACATATCATCATCTATCATTGGTTGTGCAAGTTTCTGCTTTCCTCATACACAACGTGCTAATCAGTAATCTGATCTCTCATCATTCTTTTTTGGTGCAACCAATGCAAAAACATGTCTTGGCTATAGAAGATCTGAAAGATGGTCTTAGTCAAGTGAACAATCCATGTCATCATTTATTATAGAGACTCTGAGAGATAAATGAGTAAGATAATGTGGAACCCATGTATCAACCCACTCACTTGAATCACAATGATCCCAATCACACTAAAGACAACTTGGACAATAACAAGTCAACTCTCATGTCCAAATTGTCCATGTACCAGCATCTGAGCTTCAAAATGAATGCATTTCTGAAGAATCTTTCATAGTTTGACAATCCAACCTATCTCCTATTGTGCCCAACTCAACCAACCAAAATAATCTGCACACCGCTTAATCAAGAGTCCCCCCTGTGACAATGCTAAAGTACACCAATCAATAATAGAACGGGCATCAATGAGTTCTGCACCTGAAATCCTTAGTTGCTCCTTAACTAGAGCTCTCTTTATGCATGCACTTGCTCCATCATGCTCCCCTTTTCCATGACCGGCCTCAAAAAAACTCCAAATATGAGATACACCTCTCTGTACATGCATTCTACATAACCAATAAAACATATGAGTATTTTTTAATTGACCTATGCAATTATCTAACCAAATGAGATGTCTATCCATAGCAATATTATTTTCCCGCACCCACTCAAAATAATTCTCAAAGTAATGTTGGAAAAAATCAGATGAGTGTGATCTATCATCGCTCATATAAAAATGGTACTCTATGATTATCTTTTGGTCATCTTGTGTACTATCAAGGGAATGTCTATATGTTATGTGCACAAAAATAGAAACCTGAATAGAATTGTAATATTGAGCTTGCAACTCATTTTGGGGCTGCAATGTATAGTTCTCTGTAAAGTCAACAATTGATATAATAGTGCCAATTGGTAAAGTGTCCTTACACATCCTAAATTTTTTAGCCAACCACTGAGACCTGTGACTATGCCTTGCATACTTGTAAAATAGATTCTTCCTGAAATTTGAAATAAAATCAGCTACCTTGCATTCTTTAGTAACCAACTCACATCTAGAGCCTTCACCTCCACTTTTTAATGTATATTTAATGGTTTCATATACCTTTTTGTGGACAATTGTCTTTCCAAAATCATGTTTGCAGCCCTCATGAAAACATTCAACAAACTTCACTAGCCCACCACACTCTGAGCACTTGTCATTTAAGCAATCTTTTCTATAAAAGAAACATCCATCATCTCTAGGACATAAAAAATGATCTAGAAAGTCTCTTGATGATTTTGGAAGAGCACTTGCACCACACTCTTCCAACATTTCACTACTATGCAAAGTAGAATGAATGGATCATAACAATTCATGGTGCATTGAAAACTTGACATGATATTTGCAACAACAAGTATTTTGAATCTTAAGAGGCATAAAAAAAAAAAGGCTTCAAGGCTTCAAAAGCTCTTTGTGATATTTCCAATGTTGGATGTGTCTCACAAAATTTTTTGAACAACATTGTTTGACTCAGCTCCAAATAATGTTTGGGATGCGGGGTGCGGTCTCGAATGCCAATTCTCAACTTCAAGACATCCTTCACATTTGGTGACACTCTTGAGTTAGATTGCCAAAATACTTGAATTTGATCCTTCACAACATTGGTAAGCTTCTTATCACAACGTGAAAGTCTCCCACCATAAGCCCATGTATCATTTTGAAGAGGATCATCAAGTCTTTCTCTTGTTACAAGTGCTCTATCCAAAGTTTTACGATTTAGATTCAAGTCAACACAAGTTTGTCTCATCAAACGAGCCTTTCTCAAATGATGAATTACCAAAGAGGTTGTAATAACCCTCCTAACGGCTCTCTTATCTTTTTCCTTGGTAATCTTCCTAGTGGAATTGAGAGCACTAAAAATATTTCTCACAATAATAGCATTCCGCTCCTTTTTCTTGTTCACACCAATCTTCAATTTGACTAGTATACATCTCATCTTCTGCATCTTTAACAATTGCACAAATATTTTACATTGCTCAACCAACGTCTTGTGCCTAAAAAATTGATCAAAAAGTTTTGAAACCCACAACTGAATGGTTATTTCTAATCTCTTACCATCAAAATTGCTCATTATGTTCTCATCAATTTCAAGTAACCAATTAGTTCTTGAAGGTCTCAATTTTGAAGTTTGTCTTTCTTCCTCCAAAGTGACTTCATTTCTCATATAATTCAGAGATGTGTAACATTTATTTGGTTCTTCTGCACCATTATCATTGTCAATTCCTTCATTTTCAATCAGTGGACTATCATTGGCAATGTCCACACTTCCATTGGCCACATCTACATGTTCATTTTCAAAACCTACATTCTCATCTTCAAAACCTAAATTCTCATTTTCAAAACCTACATTTTCATCTTCAAATTCATGTTCTTCACTTGAAACCACATCCAAAGGTGGGTCTATGCTGACATCTTCATTCATATTTAACATTCCTTGTCTCTTATTCTGATGGGCAACCCTATCCATTTCTCTATACACTTCAACATCTTCATTTGTGAGTCTCCTCTTCTGTTTATGCTTTGGATGACTACTACTCCCCATAGTTAGACCAAAAAGTAGATGAAAATACCTTTGGTAATAGAGAAAATCTCCCCCAAAAAAGATGAAATACCTTTGGTAATCGAGAAAATCACCCCACAAAAAGATGAAATACATTTGCTCATAGAGAAAATCACCCTAAAAAAAGATGAAATACCCTTTGTAATCAAGAAAATCACCCGAAATAAAGATGAAATATTTTTTTTAATAGAGAAAATCACACCAAAAATTTGGTTTTTGTCTTCTCGCTGCAACTCGAATCCCATAATTCAGGAAAAACACGTGACTCTCTAGAGGGACCCAAAGAATCTTGTTTTTTTTAACACTAGTGAAAAGAATCAAATATCCGATAATATCAAATATCCAATATCTTACTCTTTCTCACTCTCACTCTCCTATCTCCTCTCTTTCTCTCCTCTCTCCTCTAGCTCTCTCTCTCTCACCTAGAGAGAGAGAGAGGAGAGAGAGGGAGAGAGACCATAGGACACAATTGAGGGTTCTAAAGTGTCAAATGGGGTCATGAGGACTTCCTAGGAGTCCTAACATGTGATAAGACGTACTAGGACCCCTAGGAAGTCCTCATGACCCCTTTCGATAGATTGGAATGATCAAGTGTGTCCTAAGGGATCGTAGGACACCTTAGGACACACTTCAACATTCTGATGTGTTGAAAGGGGTGATGAGGACTTCCTAGGGGTCCTAACATGTGATAAGGCATACTAGGACCCTTAGGAAGTCCTCATGACCCCTTTCGACACATTTGAATGCTCAAGTTTATCCTAAAGAGTCGTAGGACCCCTTAGGACCCAATTGAGGGTTATAATGTGTTAAATGGGGTCATGAGGACTTCCTAGGGGTCATAATGCATGATAAGGCATACTAGGACCCCTAGAAAGTCCTCATGACCCCTTTTGACACATTTGAATGCTCAAGTGTGTCCTAAGGGGTCGTAGGACCCCTAAGGACACACTTGAGGGTTCTAATGTGTTGAATGGCATCATGAGGACTTCCTAGGGGTCCTAACGTGTGATAAGGCGTACTAGGAACCCTAGGAAGTCCTCATGACCCCTTTTGACACATTTGAATGCTCACATGTGTCCTAAAGAGTTGTAGGACCCCTTAGGACACACTTGAGGGTTTTAATGTGTCGAATGGGGTCATGAGGACTTCTTAGGGGTCCTAATGCATGATAAGGTGTACTAGGACCCCTAGGAAGTCCTCACGGCACCTTTTAACAAATGCTCAAGTGTGTCCTAACAAGTCATAGGACCTCTTAGGACACACTTGAGGGTTCTAATGTCTCGAATAGGGTCATGAGGACTTCTTAGGGGTCCTAACATGTGATAGGGCATACTAGGACCCTAGGAAGTCCTCATGACCCCTTTTGACATATTGGAATGCTGAAGTGTGTTCTAAAGAGTCATAGGACCCCTTAGGACACACTTGAGCATTCAAATGTGTCGAATGGGGTCATGGGGATTTCCTAGGGGTCCTAATGCACAATAAGGTGTACTAAGACCACTAGGAAGTCCTCATGACCCCTTTCGACACATTTGAATGCTCAAGTGTGTCCTAAAGAGTCATAGGAACTTTTAGGACACACTTGAGGGTTCTAATGTGTTGAATGGGGTCATCAGGACTTCTTAGGGGTCCTAACATGTGATAAGGCATACTAGGACCCCTAGGAAGTCCTCATTATCCCTTTCAACATATTTGAATAATCAAGTGTGTCCTAATGAGTCGTAGGACCCCTTAGGATACACTTGAGGGTTCTAATGTGTCGAATGGGGTTATGAGGACTTCCTAGGTGTCCTAACATGTGATAAGCCATACTAGGACCCCTAGGAAGTCTTCATGACCCCTTTTGAGACATTTGAATGCTCAAGTGTGTCCTAAGGGGTCGTAAGACCCCTTAGGAAACACTTGAGGGTTCTAATGTGTCGAATGGGGTCATGAGGATTTCCTAGGGGTTCTAATGTGTGATAAGGCATACTAAGACCCCTAGGAAGTTCTCATGACCCCTTTCAACATATTTGAATGCTTAAGTGTGTCGTAAAGAGTTGTAGGACCCCTTAGGACACACTTGAGGGTTCTAATGTGTCGAATTGGGTCATGAGAACTTTCTAGGAGTCCTAATGTGTGATAAGGCATACTAGGATCCCTAGGAAGTCCTCATGACCCCTTTCAACACATTTAAATGCAAAAGTGTGTCCTAATGAGTCGTAGGTACACTTAGGACACACTTCAGGGTTCTAATGTGTTGAATGGGGTAATGAGGACTTCCTAGGGGTCCTAACGTGTGATAAGACATCCTACGACCACTAGGAAGTCCTCATGACCCTGTTCGACACATTGGAATGCTCAAGTATGTTCTAAAGAGTTGTAGGACCCCTTAGGACACACTTGAGCATTCAAATGTGTTGAATGGGGTCATCAGGACTTCCTAGGGGTCCCAACACATGATAAGGCATACTAGGGCCCTTAGGAAGTCCTCATGACCACTTTCGACACATTTGAATGCTCAAGTGTGTCCTAAAGAGTTGTAGGACACCTTAGGACACAATTGAGGGTTCTAATGTGTCGAATGGCATCATGAGGACTTCCTAGGGGTCCTAATGTATGATAAGGTGTACTACGACCCCTAGGAAGTCTTCATCACCCCTTTTGACACATTTGAATGCTCAAGTGTGTCATAAGGTGTCGTAGGACCCCTTAGGAAACATTTGAGGGTTCTAATGTGTCGAATGGTGTCATGAGGACTTCCTATGGGTCCTAACACATGATAAGGCATAATAGGACCCCTAGGAAATCCTCATGACCCCTTTCGACACATTTGAATGCTTAAGTGTGTCCTAAAGAGTTGTAGGACCCCTTAGGACACACTTGAGGGTTCTAATGTGTCAAATGGGGTCATGAGGACTTCCTAGGGGTCCTAATGCATGATAAGGTGTACTAGGATCCCTAGGAAGTCCTCATGACCCCTTTCAACACATTTGAATGAAAAAGTGTGTCCTAACAAGTCGTAGGACCCCTTAGGACACACTTGAGGGTTCTAATGTGTCGAATGGGGTCATAGGGACTTCCTAGGGGTCCTAACACATGATAAGGCATCCTACGACCCCTAGGAAGTCCTCATGACCCCTTTCAACACATTGGAATGATCAAGTATGTTATAAAGAGTTATAGGACCCCTTAGGACACACTTGAGCATTCAAATGTGTCAAATGGGGTCATCAAGACTTCTTAGGGGTCCTAACATGTGATAAGGCATACTAGGACCCTTAGGAAGTCCTCATGACCCCTTTCAACACATTTGAATGCTCAAGTGTGTCCTAAAGAATCGTAGGACCCCTTAGGACACACTTGAGGGTTCTAATGTGTTGAATGGGGTCATGAGGACTTCCTAGGGGTCCTAACGTGATAAGGCATACTAGGACCCTTGGGAAGTCCTCATGACCCCTTTCAACACATTTGAATGCTCAAGTGTGTCATAATGAGTCCCAAGACCCCTTAGAACACACTTGAGGGTTCTAATGTGTCGAATGGGGTCATGAGGACTTCCTAGGGATCCTAACATGTAATAAGGCATACGAGGACCCTGAGGAAGTCCTCATAACCCCTTTTGAAAAATTAGAATGCTCAAGTGTGTTCTAAAGAGTTGTAGGACCGCTTAGGAAACACTTGAGGGTTCTAATGTGTCCAATCAAGTTATGAGGAATTTCTAGGGGTCCTAATGTGTGATAAGGCATACTAGGATCCCTAGGAAGTCCTCATGACCCCTTTTGAGACATTTGAATTCTCAAGTGTGTCGTAAAGTGTCATAGGACCCCTTAGGACACACTTGAGGGTTTTTATGTGTTGAATGGGGTCATGAGGACTTCCTAGGGGTCCTAACATGTGATAAGGCATACTAGGACCCCTAGGAAGTCCTCATGACCCCTTTCGACACATTTGAATGCTCAAGTGTCTCCTAACAAGTCGTAGGATCCCTTAAGACACACTTGAGGGTTATAATGTGTTGAATGGGGTCATGATGACTTCCTAGGGGTCCTAACACATGATAAGGCATATTACAATTGTAGGAAGTCCTGATGACCCCTTTCAACATATTGGAATGCTTAAGTGTGTTCTAAAGAGTCGTAGGACCCCTTAGGAAACACTTGAGCATTCAAATGTGTTGAATGGGGTCATGGGGACTTCCTAGGGGTCCTAACATGTGATAAGGCATACTAGGACCCCTAGGAAGTCCTCATGACCCCTTTTGACACATTTGAATGCTCAAGTGTGTCCTAAAGAGTTGTAGGACCCCTTAGGACACACTTGAGGGTTCTAATATGTCAAATGGGGTCATGAGGACTTCCTAAGGGTTGTAATGCATGATAAGGTGTACTAGGACCCCTAAGAAGTCCTCATGACCCATTTCAACACATTTGGATGCTCAAGTGTGTCTTAAGAAGTTGTAGGATGACTCAGGACAGACTTCAGAGTTCTAATGTGTCGAATGGGGTCATGAGGACTTCCTAGGGGTCCTAACACATGATAAGGTGTACTAGGAACCCTAGGAAGTCCTCATGACCCCTTTCAACACATTTGAATGCTTAAGTGTCTCCTAATGATTCGTAAGACACCTTAGGACACACTTGAGTGTTGTAATGTGTTGAATGGGGTCATGGAGACTTCCTTGGGGTCCTAACACATGATAAGGCATACTAGGACCCATAGGAAATACTGATGACCCCTTTCAACACATTTGAATGCTCAAGTGTGTTCTAAAGAGTCATAAGACCCCTTAGGACACACTTGAGGGTTCTAATGTGTCAAATGGGGTCTTGGGGATTTCCTAGGGGTCCTAATGCATGATAAGGCATACTAGGACCCCTAGGAAGTCCTCATGACCCCTTTCAATATATTTGAATGCTCAATTATGTCCTAAGGGGTCATATGACTCCTTAAGACACACTTGAGGATTCTAATGTGTCGAATGGGGTCATGAGGACTTCCTAGGGGTCTTAACGCATCATAAGGCATACTACAACCCCTAGGAAGTCCTCATGACCCCTTTCAACACATTTGAATGCTCAAGTGTTTCCTAAGGAGTTGTAGGACCCATTAGCAAATACTTGCACATTCAAATATGTTGAATGGGGTTATGGGGACTTCCTAGGGGTCCTAACGCATGATAAGGCATACTACGACCCATAGGAAGTCCTTATGACCCCTTTGAACACATTTGAATGCTCAAGTGTGTTCTAAAGAGTCGTAGGACCCCTTAGGAAACACTTGAGGGTTCTAATGTGTCAAATGGGGTCATGAGGACTTCCTAGTGGTCCTAATGTGTGATAAGGCATACTAGGACCTCTAGGAAGTCCTCATGACCCCTTTCGATGCATTTGAATGCTCAAGCATGTCCTAATGAGTTGTAGGACCCCTTAGGACACACTTGAGGGTTCTAATGTGTCGAATGGGGTCATGAGGACTTCCTAGGGGTCCTAACGCATTTAAGGTGTACTAGGACCCCTAGGAAGTCCTCATGACCCCTTTCGATACATTGGAATGCTCAAGTGTGTTCTAAAGAGTCATAGGATCCCTTAAGACACACTTGAGGGTCCTAATGTGTTGAATGGGGTCATGAGGACTTCCTAAAGGTCCTAACGCATGATAAGGCATACTAGGACCCCTAGGAAGTCCTCATGACCCCTTTCAACACATTTGAATTCTCAAGTTGTATACACCTAAAAATGGCTTCATTAATTAATTAAATATTTATTATTTAATTACTATTGACTTGATAAATTAATTAAATATTTATTATTTAATTAATAATTATTCCTCTATTTATTAAATAAATTATTCAATTTATTTAGTGAATTCACTATAGTCTATTCTTCTATCCTAAGTCTTCTAATTAGTCTTATTAAAGTGATTTAATTAAATACACAATCACCTAAATATGACTAAGTTTCCTAGTCCACCTCACCTACCTAGTCACCTGACACATCACTTTGGCTAAAATAAATAATTATTATTAATTATTTATTTACAATTATCCTCACCCACACATGTCCTATTCTTAAGGGCTATGTGGCCTCATAAGACTTGGTCTCATGACCACATGTCCTCTCTTAAACCAAGTCAAGAGACAATCCCTATTCCTAAGGGGCTTCTCAAGCCACCTCTAAGGTTCAAAGGTGACTCATAGGACACTTATGCAAAGAGTCCTCATGAGGAAAATGTCTCTCCCTCTTTATCTCTTTTCTCTTTGTGAGACACTTGACATGTGTCTTTCCCTTCCACCTTCTTCTCCTCCATGTCAATATGAGAGGAACATCATCCCTATTCTTCCTCTCACATTCCAACTATATCCCCCTTTCTCTCAACTCCTTCAACCAAGTCAATCCTAGCCCTAGGATCTTCCACCTTTCATTCTCAACCGTAGGATTGTGCCACCTAGGCCTAGATCCTCCAAAAATCTATAAAAGGAGCCACATTTCCCATTTGAGAGCTAATAGGTATTTTTGATAATAGGCATTCAAGCATTCAAGCATTCAAGCAATCAAGCATTTTAAGATCAATCAATTCATACTATCACCATTTCATTTGCATTCCATCTATTAGTTTGCATAAGCTATTGTGCACTCATTTCATTCAATCTCCACACTTTGGTGATTAGCTTGCAAAAGGGCTTCATTTGGAAATTTGAGAGCTCAACATCTTCAAGAAATCAAGGCTAGGAGGACAATGGAGACAAGCTGCATGGTAGGTGAAGGTAATTAAATTAGTTTCATCATTTCATAGTTACTTTGTATTCTTCATTGGGTTGCATTAGATAGATTTATTGGCTATTAATAGTTAATTTATCATCTCTAGTTGTTAGACATATAATTTGCATACATTTTTGGCACTAGAAGGAGGGCCAACCTCCATTTTTAACATTCTATTTTCTTATTTTGCCGTGTGCAGACATTTCCAGATTGTTTCTGCGCATTCATTCATCTATTTTGCGCATTAATTTTAGATCACATCAGTCATTTATTGTCTTTTCCATTTTCATCTTGATTAAAGTCTGCGCATTTGTGCCACTTTCCTGTGCTTACATTTCATTTTTTTGCACATTAATGCAAATTCTCTGCGCATATATGTCACCTTCCTGCACATAAATCATTATGTTATGTGCATCTGTTTAATATATCTGTGCATTAATTCACTGTTATTGCACATTTGTTATTAACAGTTTTTAGGTTAAAATTTCTGATTTCTTTTGATTTTAGCTAACCTTTAACAAGTTTATGTTTTCTCTAGTAGCTTTAGGCTGTTTTGCAGGACGTTTAATAGAAGACCCTATTGCTAAAATTTCTAACACATTTCTTTGCAAGGATTTCTAAAGGGTTTTGCAAAATAAACCATAACTTCATTTGGGCTTTAAAATACGACATGCTTTTGCTCTGTGTGTATTCTTTAGTATAGCTCAAGTGTTTTTTGTGTTTTGCTTAATAGCATATCTGTAATCCCAAAATTATAACAACATATCCTCTCCCCTCTCCATTCGTGGACCTTGGGTGTAAGAGAAATTGTTATAATTTTTAGAGGGCGGTCTTTGGTGGGAAAAGAGGTACTCACCCCAAGGAACGAGCCAACCGGTAATAGGCTAAAGCCAAGCCCTTCCAAACCGGTATATAAAAAATGCTAGTGTGATTAGTCTCACATTAGACAGGTGTGAATTTGTTGTGGCAACCAAAATCTCCTCCAGTACCCTAGTGGTGCGTTAAAGTCCTACTTAGTAGAGGTGAAAGCCTTTCTTTGAAAGGATTGGGAGAGACCCCTTTATTGGGAAAATGACTTGATCACAACCACTTGAATGGATGTCCTTACTAAAATCTTTTGTCTAGTGGCCAAAAAACTTCTATCTGCTGGCTCAAGGAGTCACCCAAGTTTGTGAAGACACCCCACATTACTCACGGTTCATAGTAGAGATAGCAGTTCTTTGGGAAGTAATGACCCATTGAATTTAGAACTTGGTGTGCCTGAGAAGTGAGTGCACTATAAGGAGGAGCCCGTGCCTCAAAGTTCCTAGGCTGTCCGCTGTGAATTTGTGTGGCTATATTTTATTATCCTAGTGGGGATTCAATAGATATTGTCCTTGCCAACTATAGGATTGTAAGTGTGTTTGTGCATTCATATTAGCATAGTCAGATTAACATCATTTCTGTCTTGTGTGCATGTGTTTATGCATTTTTCACTTTGCCAAAAAAAAAAAAAAAACCAGACAACACCAGGAAAATCCAAAACATTTCAATTCAAATCAGAATTTCAAAACCTATGCATATATCACATATTTCTGTGCATTTGATCCAATTTGCTGTGCATTTATCCAAATTTTTTGTGCATCTATTCATACTGTCTACACTTTTGAGTATTACCAGTCGCATCTATCACATCTTGTTGCGTATCTGTTTCATTTTGTTGCGCATTTATCAATCTGTCCCGCGCATTTGTTGTTGCGCATTTACAATAGTGAGCATTTCCACAAACTTTGCAATTTTCAAAATCACTTTTTCAGATACCGATTTTCATCCTTAGTAAGATTCTAGAGAAACGGTCAAGTTACATAGACCTCTAATCTTTAGTTTGACCATTTGCATCACTTTTCATCATTCCTTCATCATGATTCATCAAATCATTTTCTTCCAAACCTTTGAAACTCTCAATTTTGTGTTGAAACATTATATTATCCATCAGATTTTGATCTTTGTGAGTTTATTATATCAGGATCTATCATCCTTAATCATCAAACTTACTTAGGTTGTTATCTCTTGATATCCTTTTTGTCATATCATAGTGAGATCTATACCTCCTATTGACTTAAAGTTTATCAAGTTGTCTTATCACTTTTCAACACATTTCAATATCTTTTCTATCTATCACTTTACATACCTACTCATCAAGAATCTTTCATCCCACAATCAATTCTTTCAGTTTTATGGTTCAAACTCAATCTCAAAAACTTAAACAAGCCATTAATCCAGAATCCCTAGACAAGATGGAAGGCAATACCATCAACGAAGAAAATCCTTGGCCCGAAGCTCCTAAGAAAACTTCACTTTTTACATCCACTGATGAATCCACCGATGACGAACTTAGGGAAGCTTCACAAGATCCTCAATTTTATCATGTTATGGAAAGACTCTTAGGCTTGGATAAAGAGATGTATTTCCTCATGCTTTCTCAACAAGGAGCTAAGTTACCAAGCGATTTTGATGTTTCTTATCTTAGAGAACCAGCTCACATAAACAATCAACAAATTCCTAAAGGTTCTCATGACACTCATGGAGCAAAGGAAACCAATCAGCAATCCAATGCTTCTCATAGTCATGAACAACACGCTATTTCTCAAAATGATTAGCAAAATCATGCTTCACAAAATAATGCTTCTCACAATAATGTTTCCCAAAACACTCAAGGAAACACACCATCTTTGGATCCTGTCCTACAAAAAATCCAAATGCTTCAACAACAAATCCGTGACATCCAAAATGGATCATCAACAAAGAAGTATTCCTTGGATTATATATGTCCTTATCCTTTTGATAAGAACTTAGTAATGATTCCATTCCCTCCTCATTTTGAGGTACCAAAATTTGACAAATACAAAGGCAACTCGGATCCACAAGACCACATTCATGAGTTTTGTGCTACTTGTATTGAAGTCACTCACAATAACACTTATCTTATGCGACTATTTCCATGAAGTTTAGGAGGACAAGCCATGGAATGGTTCTCCAAACTACCCCTAGGCATCAAATCTTTCAATGAGCTCCTTGACAAATTTGTGACTCATTATTCATATAACATCAAACATGAAGTCACTATGCTTGATCTTTGCAATGCACATCAAAAGAATGGAGAACCCTTCCTTACTTTTTTGCAAAGATGGCGTCAATTGTTTGCTAAATATCCATGAACGATTCCTGAAAAAGAAAAGATGGATATTTTTGTGCATAACCTTACACCAGAAATGAGTTATAGGTTACAATTGCAATGTCCACCAAATTTCAATAAGCTCATAGAAAATGGTATCAAGATTAAGGAAGCCATGGTCTGAAAAGTTGAGATCAAACTTTATTCTAAAGACAATGCTGGATCTTCAAACTCCAATTCCAACAACTACAACAATGAAAAATCAAAGTTTTGGAACAAAAATAAAAACATTGTAAATGATGGGATTGTTGATAATCGTAATGTCAAACCAACGCAACCCCTTCTTAATCTCACCAGTCAGGCCAATGCTACTCAAGGAACCTACAACAATCAATCATCAAATCAAAATACCAACAAGGATTCATCTAAACCAAGATTGCCTTTTATGTCACCTTGAAGAAACTTTACTCCTTTGGGGGAATCTCTTGAATCAGCATTATGGAAGTTAATCACAAATAAACTCATTACGCTTCCTGAAACGAAAGATTTTGAACCTAGGGTGAAGCCTTCTTGGTGGAATGAGAATGATTATTGTGAATTTCATAGAGGCAGAGGACATAAAACCAATGATTGCAAAATGACTCAAAAATGTAATCCAAGACTTAATCGAAAGCACTGAAATTGGTGTTGATGGACATGTCTCGAATGAATCACATACAACTTTCAAAGATCCACTCCCTGAGCATGAAAAAGGAGTTTCTTCCAATACTAAGAGTGACAATCAAGCAAATTATAATTCCACTCCCTATCGATATGTTGGTAACATTTCTGAATGTCATCCTTCTATGTATTATGCCAATGTCATTACTGTTGTCACTAGGGATTGCACCCGTGATGGCTAAGTATAAAACCCAGCAATCCCGTGAAACATGGGAATACTCTCAAGATGTGGGACTGCTTCTTGAGAATAAACCTCCAGATTAAGAGCTGGCTTCCTTGTTTGTATCACCTGAACTGTACCAAATTTGAAGGGAAAGGGATAGAGATTGCATAAAACTGAAACTAAATCTAACTTAGGTGATTCACCAAACTAAATAGATCCACAAACTGAAACCAACTCACAGTATAACTCTAGCACATAACAAGGATTCCACAACTTCCTCAAAGATTATTTTCTTTTAGAAAAACAATCAGGTGCTGAATGTGAATGAGAAGGAAATATGATTTTCACAACTCAACACAATATAATGCACACAGATTTGAAAACCTCCAAGTAAATCAATGCTCGCAAAACAATCAAATGAACATACTATCATGTAAAGGATCAAAATCAATCACAATACATAACACTTAGCTCATCAACTAACTCACAAACTATAGAAAAGAAGGGAACAATTTTATTATTAGCTAGAATAAAAGGAGCTACAATATCAGATTACTTCACAAGAGCTACAAAATTCACCTCCTAAGAATGAGGGAATGAAGAACCAGCCTCCTATCACCCAAGTGAGAGGCATATATAGAAAATATAGAATCTGCCATCAAGACCACCACCTCACCAAGAATAGAAAAATTATGCCACTAGGACCATGATCACGCCACTCTAAAATTTGGATGCCCAATTCCTGAGAATCTAGGGGGATGGAAAAAGTGGGGTCCCTAAAAAAAGACTAGTCAAAGGGAGACCCAAGACCCACTAAGTCATGCAAAATAAATGATATTATGACAGCGGTTTATAAGAACACCACATGTCAAAACATCTTACAACAAGGTTTTTCAATGACTTCTACAATTAAAATATTCCCCTTTACTAAACCAAATGAAGTGGATTTAAATACATTATCAAATAGTTTTCAACCCTAAATAAAAAGGGGAAAACACATTTGAAATGTTTACAACTTATATATCCACTTGACACATAAATATGTTCAAACCTAGGACTCACCTGAAATACAATCCTAGTCCTAATTTTAACCCAATGACCTTAGGACTCAACTATAGGTTACAAGTGAATATTAAATATTTTCAACCCAAATATCAGGAAAAATATTTATAAACAATTACAATACACAACCCAAAGTTGAAAATAACGTGGCATCCAATTTCTCAACCCTAAAAGAAAGGGGAGAAAATCAAGCACAATATTGAAACCCTACTCGAAGATGTGGATCCTCTGCAAATGTGATCTTCTAAGCTCGGCAGCTGGCAATTCCATCTTCCTTGCTTGGCATTTGGCAAGTTGCCATTCTTCACCGATAGTTCACTGTAGCCTGGAAAAGAAACATCCATCTTTTCATGACATCATGAAGTTGAGGTAGGTTATTACATTCTAGCATCATCATTTTCATTTGATTTGAGCTTTGAGGTTATAGTATTACTGTTCGGCTCCTTCGAGGGCAAGATAATGGCATTGTTATTGAGCTTGCATTTATTTCTCTGCATTTTCATTTCATCTTATTTCTGCATTTGATAGCATTGTGTCTCCTCTGTATCTTGAGGGCATTTGGTTTTATTCTCAATGGCATATGTATTTGAAGTATTTTCTCACTGTAAGCTCTTTTGGCATGGTACTGGTATCAATATGTATTCGTTGTCCCAACGTGTTAAAGTTTGAAGCCCTCATGGTGGCCCATGAGTTGCTAGGGCATCAACAATTGTTTAATTTCCTTTATTTACTGTCTTGCTCTTGTATCTTTGTTATTGAATTTGTTTGCTTTTGTACATTTTTTGTATGTTGAAAGCCTGAGAGCATTGTACCATATGCGGGTATCTTGATTATTTGTTGTTGAAAGCCCGATAATGCTAAGGCTAGGGCGTACTCTGTATTTGCTAGTATTTGGCTCCTCTGCATTGTATTTTAACAGTTGCTGTGACATTAGGGCATGGCACATATTGCTCTCTGTTTACTATTATTATATGTTTGAGCTCGTGAACCATCGTATTTGAAACTACTGGTGTTTCTCCCATGCATAGCCCAGGCATGCTAGGGCGTTACTATTTTTAATAAATAGCATGGCATCTATTTTGTTATCATTCCCTTTATATTCCTTGCATTTGATTGCTAGCATTGGAATGAATGGCATCATGCACATGTAGTGCTTTTTTCAACAGCTAGGGCATGAAATTTGTTATCTGTTATCAACACATTGTATATAACCTTCTGTGGCACCCTCCTACTCAAGCTTATGACCAGATCTTCCTTTTGTTTACTATCACATTGAGGGCACGGTACATATTATTGTTCTCTATGTTTGGGGCCGAGCCTTCTACATTTGCTTTGTATTCTGTCGTGTCCCTTGACATACTATGGTATGAAGTGATGAATTGAGAAGACTCATGACCAAGCACCAAGGTCATTGAGCCATGTGTTGGACTGCCTAGCCCGTGAGCAGAAACATCACTGCCATTGTTAATACTTGAGTATTCAAACATTGGCCCACAAGCATTCAAATTACAGTGTCCCTATTATTTTCTTAAACATATCTAGTTATTTGCTGAGCATCCCTATTATAAATGATGACATGCCATATGCTATTACAGTCATGAAAGAATAAAGCATCATATTCATCACTTACTACTTTATTTTGCTTGTCCATCTATACATTGGTGTCATGAAAACCTGAGATTTCCAAGTGTATGATACTGTGAAAATGAAAGCACTGTTATCACTGCTATTTGTGATCCTCTATATTAAGGGTATAGACCTGGTACATAGCATTGATTGTAATTTGATGTTCATGTAGATGATTTATTACTACTATTGGCACATTCCTTGTGGTATTGCAACTATTATCATGCCCTATTACTGCACTGTTTCTTTTTATTTAGGCATCATGCCATGCTATCTATGAACATCATTTCAACTGGCCCTTAATGTAGATTATCACATTCATAATATATCATAATTACAGAATGAAGACTTGAAACATAGTTATGCCCTAAATGAAATGCATTGCGTTATCTTTAAGCATCATCTGTTGTAATTATCTGATCATGTGGATCGTTCCCTCAGCATGTTGGGAACATATGCCCTATGAACACCTATGAAATAGAGTGCCCTGTCTGATCCATAGGTCTATGTACTCTGCAATTAGCTCTGTTCAAAACCAGATGCCATGTAGCCCCTTGTTACTCTTTTATGCTCTTGATGCTGGATCATCTGAATGCTACTATTGATATGTATCCATGGTTCTTGAGTGTCTCATTTACTGGATGCCTCCCCACATGAGTCAGTGCCTCTCATTGAGATGGTTAGAGTTGCCAAAAACTTTGTGGGAATAGAGCTTCTGACAACCCTCACTGGTTCAGTGTAGGGTACTGAGAGACTCAATACTGATCATGGGTGCTTTTGGCCTATGGTGTGGTCTCTCTCCAAGAAAATGAAATTCTCCCGATAGAGCCCACATCACAAGGCATCATCATTCATCTGGATCCTGATATTCTACTATTTGTTATGAATCAGCTTCTTCTATCTCTGCACATGGAACAAACATATTAGTGAAAAACAATGGTATTTCTTTTATTTCCAGAGGCTCCTTGATGTACATGCCCTAAGCACAGCTCGTGCCAGAGGTGCATGAATAAGTGCATGTATGCATGCTTATAGATGTTGTGGCACCATCCATTGCTTAGATCCATTGGATCTAACCCATTCCTCCTCTCTCCGCAGGTTCAGGATCACTGGAGCACACGAGGTACTAGAAGAAACAACTCACACAACCAGGCAATGTCTGGTACCCCTGCATCTATCTTTTTAATCATGTATATTTGTACTCATTTATGCAACTCCTACACTGGCTATGCTCACAGCATGTGTGAGCTCATATGAATGTTCTCTTTTCAGCTCTCTTTCCTTTCTGTATAGCATATTTAGGATGTATCATGTAATCTTAGATGTAGTAATTTATCTTTTCTTTTCATGTACTTGCAATGAATGAACACAAATCTAATCAAGATCACATAATAATGCAAACTAGGATACAAAGCTCATCTAGTAATTAGGTTTTAAAAATGTGTCAAAAATATGACAACAATTACCATCAAAGGAAAATCAGAGAGTGATGAAGGGTGCTCCCCTTAATACCACAAACACATAACAGAAATAGAGAAACAACAACAATAATATGCAAGAACAGAAAATTGGCTTCTTATTATCTCCACAAATGTAGAATTAAAAACTTTCAGAATTACAATATGCAAAGCCACATGGGCATTCCTTACAATATTCTATAGGACAAAGCCTCAAATCAATACCCAGATCTACTACCTAGAACTATTCTGAACTGCCTAAGACAATAATACAGCCTTCCCTATATAGGCAATTTCCACCACCCGAGAAGGTTCCAAAAATTTAGCCCTAAGGGCCGACCAAACTTAGAATTATTTTATTTTTCAATTTATTACATCAAAGTCGGCTCAAAATAACTTTTGAAACCCGAACAGAAATTTTGAAGAAAAATTATTTTCTGCCATTTCAGGTGACCTGACTTCCAGAGATCATAAGTCATCACCAGTTGACCCGATTGACTATTATAACCCCATTTCGAAAATGCCATGAAGCGCTCTACAGGCTTGTCTAGCGCAAGCGTTCGTCACCCAAATTTTTGACCTCATCCGGGGCCTCTAAAGCCTTCAAAACTGAGTTCAAAGTTTCTGTACCCTGCTGCCAATACCGAAAATCTTCAATATCTTCAAAACTACACTTGATCTAGCCATGAAACTTTGCTGGCAGACTTATATGACCAAAATGAACCTCCAAGAAAGAAATCAGATCATTCTGAGCACATACGAAAATTACCAAAAATAGTAACTTTCCATAAATAGCAGCTCTGCACAAAATAGCCCTTATTGAAAATAAAAACAAAAATATTTTTGGGTGATGCAAGATTGCTCTTACACCCAGGATGCTTCTGCATCAGACACCCGGGGTAATTTGAGAAGTGACGCTGTCACGACTCAGGTGTGCAGAGGAAAACCAAGACGGTTAACCTCCTCCTTTGTTAGCCATGATGAATCTTCAACAGGTCATCCTTTCCATTTGACCAAATATTTTTCATATGTCCTATTCCTTGTGCTTCTGCCAACATGACTATCCAGTATGTCTTCAATCTCCTTGATATCTGAACTGGTTGCTGGAATATTCCACTGTGCTGCTGCAACCTCATCTTCAACACCTCCTTCATGATACTCTGTCAAATCTGAAATGTTAAACACTGGTGAAATATTCAGCCCACTAGGCAATTCTACCTCATATGCATTTCCTGAATCATGCTTCTTCAGTATCTTACATGGTCCAAACTTCTTCATTTTCAACTTGTTATATGTACCAGCCAGATACCGCTCCTTCAGCAAATGAACCATGACTTCATCTCCAACCTGAAATTCCTTATGCCTCCTTTTCACATCTACCTTAGCCTTATACTGTGCATTCATCTTGGCAATATGCTTCCTCACCTCCTCATGGATGTTCTTCAAATGTTCTACAAAATCCTCAGCTTCAGCACTACTTATTTCTCCTTTATCTATCTTCCTCAATTCAGATGCATTTCTTGGACTACTTCCATATACAATCTGGAATGGTGATTTACCAGTGCTCCTGTTGACAGAATTATTGTATGCAAATTCCGCCTGTGGTAAAATCAAATCCCATCCTGTTGGCTTATCTCCAACCAAACATCTCAGCAAATTTCCCAAACTCCTATTCACCACCTCTGTCTGTCCATCAGTCTGTGGATGATGTGATGAACTGAACTTCAAATCTATCTTCAACTTCTTCCATAATGTACGCCAAAAATATCCAACAAACTTAGTATCTCAATCTGAAACTATGGTCTTTGGCAAACCATGTAGTCTCACCACTTCTCTGAAAAACAATCCTACTACATGAACAACATCATTAGTCTTCTTGCAGGGAATGAAATGTGCCATCTTCGAAAATCTGTCAACCACCACAAAAATTGAATCATGTCCCCGCTGAGTCCTCGGTAAACCAAGAACAAAGTCCATGCTAATATCCTCCCAAGGCTTCTCTGGTACAGGTAATGGCTGATACAACCCTGTATTCTGCTTCACTCCTTTCGCCATCTGACATACTCTGCAACTCTGTACAAACTTCTTCACATCTTGCTGCAATTGTGGCCAATAATAATTCTCACTAACCAAAGAAAGGGTTTTGTCACGACCAAAATGTCCAGCCAATCCTCCGCTATGCTTCTCCTTGATGAGATTCTCCCTCATAGAACTTCGTGGAATGCACAACTGACTCCCTTTGAATAGCATATCATCCTGGATGATGAAATCCAACCATTTCGTCCTGTCTAGAGTAACAGGTTCTGTACAAGCTTTCCAAGCTTCACCAAAATCAGGATCTTCTGGATATAAATTCTTGAGTTCCTTGAACCCAACAACCTCAATCTGCATCTCTATCAACAATAGTTGCCTTCTGCTAAGAGCATCTGCAACCCTATTAGACTTTCCACTTCTGTGTTTCAAAACAAATGTATAACTCTACAAAAACTCAACCCATTTCAAATGCCTTTGATTTAATTTTCCTTGACTATTCAAATATTGCAAAGCTTGATGATCAGTATACAAAACAAACTCCTTAGGAAGCAGATAATGTCTCCACTTCTTTAATGCCTGAACTATAGCATAAAATTCCTGATCATAAACAGAATACTTCCTCTTGGCATCATTTAACTTCTCACTGAAATACGCAACAGGTTTACCTTCTTGGCTCATAACAGCTCCTATTGCAGTACCACTAGCATCACAATCTACTTGAAACACCTTATTAAAATCTGGAAGTGCTAAAACAGGTTGTTCTGTAACTTTTTATTTCAATAATTGAAAACTCTTTTCTGCTCCTTTAGTCCACTTAAACTCTTTTCTATCCCCTCTCATTGTCTCAGTCAAGGGACCACAAATACTGCTAAAATTTTTGATAAACTTTCTATAAAAACTAGCTAGACCATGAAAAGATCTTACCTCAGTAGCACTCCTCAGAGTAGGCCATTCAAGGATAGCCTGTACCTTCTCTAGGTCCATTTTTAGACCTTCTGCTAAAACTACAAATCCCAAATACACTAACTCTTTCTTCACAAAACTGCACTTCTTCAAATTAATCAACAATTTCTCATCTCTCAACTTCTCAAACACCATACGAATATGCATCATATGTTCCTCCAATGTCTTGCTAAAAATCAAAATATCATCTAGGTAAACAATGACAAACTTACCGAAAAATTCTTTCAGAACCTCGTTCATAAGCCGCATGAAAGTTCTCGGTGCATTGGTTAGCCCAAAAGGCATGACTAACCACTCATATAGTCCTTTCTTTGTTTTGAAGGTAGTCTTCCATTCATCTCCTTCTCTGATCTGAATCTGATGATATCCACTCTTTAGATCTATCTTTGAGAAATACACAACCCCACTCAAACAGTCCATAATATCGTCCATTCGTGGCAATGGAAACCTATACTTGATTGTGATCTTGTTTATTGCTCTAGAATCTGTACACATCCTCCACTCTCCATTCTTCTTTGGTGCTAATACCGCTGGTACAGCACAGGGACTCAGACTCTCTCGAATCAACCCTTTTTGTAACAACTCATGTACTTGTCTGTTCAACTCTTCACTTTCTGCTGGTGTCATTCTGTGTGCTGCCTTGTTTGGAAAACTGGCTCCTGGAATCAAATCCATCTGATGACTGATCTTCCTTACCGGTGGTAATCCATCAGGTACATTATCAGATACAATATCCTGAAACTCATTCAACAAATCTGCAACCTCTACAGGTACATCCTCTACTTCTTTACCAACTTTTGAAATCAAAGCAAAGCACACATGCTCATGCCTCATACCATCTAGGAATTTCTTTCCATCAACAAATGTTATTCTTGCATTACCACATACCTTTTCTTCGGTCTCCTTCAATGGCTTTAGCTTATGTCGCACTCCATCCTTTGTCAGGGAATAGGTATTCGCATGACCATCGTGTACAGCACATCTGTCAAACTACCACGGTCTACCTAATAACATATGACATGCATCCATAGAGATGATATCACATAGTACCTCATCTTGGTACCCGCAGATCTTGAACTTTACCAAGCACTGTTCACTGACCATGACCTTGTGGTCATCCTGCACCCAGGCAATCCGATATGGATGTGGGTGTTTCTGTCTCTTGAGCTTCAACTTTGTCACCATCTCTTCTGACACCAAATTGTCAGTGCTTCCACTATCGATAATCACATCACAGCATTTACCCTCGCACTTGCATCTAGTGCAAAACAGGCTCCTCCTTTGTTCAGGTTCATTCTCACCACTCAGCAAGACTCTTCTGTTAATTAGCGTTTCTCCTCTTTCAGCATCTTCAGAATTTGATGATCTAGCATCTTTATCGACATGTGCAACTCTGGCCTGGCCTTCATTTCTCCTGTCTATTCTGCCTTGGCGCTGAGGACATTCAAATGCCCTATGACCTTCTTCTCCACAGTGAAAATATGTTCCACGGAAGCCCCCTCTTCCAGATCCTTGTCCTCTTCCTCTTCCTCTCTGATCTCTATTATTCTGATCCTGGAAGCAATTGGAATTATTTCCTCGCTGATTCTGACTACTACTGGCCTCATCCTTCTTTTTCAGATCTTCATTTCGGCCACCATATGACCGTCCACCAGATCGTCCACCGCAACCTCTTCCGTTTTGTCTGCTCTCAAACTTTTTGTTCAGCTTTTCCTCTACTTTTAGGGCAAACTGGTATGCCTCTTCAATACTGTTCATTCGAACTAGATTTAGCTCCTCCTGAATGCTTGGCCTTAACCCATTAAGGTATTGGGCAACTTTCTCTTTATCAGCTTCTGCATGGCCTATTCTAATGAGAAGTCGATAGAACTCCTCTGTATACTCCTGAACAGATCTTCCTGCTTGCTTCAAACTTTGCATTTTTTCAGTAGGTCAAGCTCATAATCAACAGGAATGAACTGTCACTTCAATTTATCCACCATCCGATCCCATCTCGTGATTTTCTCCTTTCCCCTTCTATTTCACTCCAACTGAATCTCTTGCCACCATATCTTCGCATGACCTTTCAGTCTGGCCTTCACAAATTTGACCCTATCAGGATCCTCAACATCTTCATACTCAAAATATTCCTCACATTCATTGATCCAGTCGATCAATTCTTCTGGGTTAAGATTTTCAGAAAATGTAGGAACCTCAACTTTAGGTTTTTTCTCAATCTTAGAAATGGCCCGAAAAAGTCTTTCTTCCTCCTGGTTTACAATTTCAACTTCTCCTTCTTTATATTCTTCTTCAACTTCATCCTCGCTTTCATCTCTGACATTAAGATTCATTCCTCTGCGAATCTCTTCTTGCAATGCTCGCACTTGTCTCTGCAGCTCTCTAACCTCAGGTGTCACAGCACCAGCTCTTCCGCCACATTCTCTTCATGGAGGCATTTTCACGATGCGCGCTGAAACCCTAACCACAGTCCTGGTGCAAACTGCCTCACAGTCGGCGATCTGTTTACACACTCAAGAACTCCTACTCTGATACCACTTGATGAAGGGTGCTCCCCTTAATACCACAAACACATAACAGAAATAGAGAAACAACAACAATAATATGCAAGAACAGAAAATTGGCTTCTTATTATCTCCATAAATGTAGAATTACAAACTTTCAGAATTACAATATGCAAAGCCACATGGGCATTCCTTACAATATTCTGTAGGACAAAGCCTCAAATCAATACCCAGATCTACTACCCAGAACTATTCTGAACTGCCTAAGACAATAATACAGCCTTCCCTATATAGGCAATTTCCACCGCCCGAGAAGGTTCCAGAAATTTAGCCCTAAGGGCCGACCAAACTTAGAATTATTTTATTTTTCAATTTATTACATCAAAGTTGGCTCAAAATAACTTTTGAAACCCGAACAGAAATTTTGAAGAAAGATTATTTTCTGCCATTTCAAGTGACCCGACTTCCGGAGATCATAAGTCATCACCAGTTGACCCGATTGATTATTATAACCCCATTTCAGAAACGCCATGAAGCGCTCTACAGGCTTGACCGGCGCAAGTGCTTGTCACCCAAATTTTCGACCTCATCTGGGGCCTCTAAAGCTTTCAAAATTGAGTTCAAACTTTCTGTACCCTGCTGCCAATACCGAAAATCTTCAATATCTTCAAAACTACACCTGATCTAGCCATGAAACTTTGCTGGCAGACTTATATGACCAAAATGAACCTCCAAGAAAGAAATCAGATCATTCTGAGCACATACGAAAATTACCAAAAATAGTAACTTTCCATAAATAGCAGCTCTGCACAAAATAGGCCTTATTGAAAATAAAAACAGAAATATTTTTGGGTGATGCAAGATTGCTCTTACACCCAGGATGCTCCTGCATCATATATTTGATGTTAAGTTCCAACATAAAGTGAATATATTTGTTTTAACTAAGGAAACAATGATTATATATTTGTTTAAAACTTTAAAGTGAATATATTTATATGTATTAAACTGAATGATTAACATTTTTCAGTATTTGTCTTGTATTTATATGTATATATTATCGATAAATGCACTAATTATTTACATTGGATTGTAGCCTCCCGATCTTGATACGCCATTCAAGCACGACGAAGGCGTCAATTTGAATGTGCATTGTAGTACTCAAGGTATACATTTTCTATTTGAATTTTCATTGTTGAATTATTAATACAAGTAAACATTTTAAATTGAATTTGGTGTAGTAATAAAAATTTAATTATAATGTGTTGGGATTAATAAAACATTTTGTATTGCAGTTACCGGGGATGTAGAGGTTGTTCCCAATAAGTGTGTTGAGATTCAAGCCGTCGGGCAAGATGATGTGGTTGGACAAGGTAAAGAGTGTCACGTTTATATTTTTTAAAGTACTAAAATGATTGTAATAATAATGATAATATATTTTTAAATTAACCCCAATTATGATAATATATTTTTAATTTAACCATTTTATTTGTTATTGCAGTGGACCCGCCTTTCCAAAGAATAGTGAGATCACATGAATGAGTGAGAAGAAAGGATGATGACGACATGGATATGCCTCTGCAACAATTTAGGGACGCAAAAAAAAGAAAAAGTCAAAAAAGAAATGATTCTCATTTATGCAACTTATTTGATAATGACTAATGTTTATGTCTTGATGTTTTAATCTTATGTGTTAATGAATGTTATGATGTTTTAATGAATGCTAATGAGTCTTATGAATGCTAATGAATGTGTATTAATGGGTGCTAAGTAATCTTATGTGTTAATGAATTTTGTTTGGAAATGATTTGATATTATAGTTTTTTTAGTTATTAATCATTTCCATGCAAAGTTTTATGGTTTTTGTGAAGATTTGATCAAAGAAAGTCATTAGTTTGTTGAGTGTTCCAAGCATATTGGTGTATGCAATCAGAAATGGAATACTTTGTGCCTAACATACTTAAATCAAATACACCAAGAAGTACCAAATGATGAATTCTCAATTGTTGTAATGAAAAAGCATCAGAACCATCCATTTCTAGAACTTGATTTTCTAGTCTTAATGATTTTAATATAATCCTAATGATTTTTCTTATTTCTTGTCATTTGTCCCTTTTTGATTTCCTATGTCTGTGCCTTGAATTTGAATTTTCCCATGTCTGAGTTTGTGCCAATTGTGGAGTTCACCTTCTTTTGATGGTATATTTCATTCACTCTATGTGGAATACCATTTTGTTCAATGTTTTATTTCAGCTTGATATTTCATTCATTTTTCATACACACAGTGAAATGGATAGTTTTGAGATAGGTTTCTATGACTATTATAAATTCCCTTTTTGTTGAAAAAATTAGAGTTGACAAAATGGTTGTTCAATGACTATATCTGCCATTAGAGCCACTTCATATGCATAGATGATGAACATGCAGATTTGCCTAAGCAATTCTGGGAGCTGACCCAACAACACATGTACTATTGTGAAAAACATCACAAGTCCATTTGTTGTTGGGTCTAGTTCCCAAATTTTTTTGGTCAAATGTACATGTTTTTCACCTGTTCATATACCAAATGATGAATGCCCAATTGTTTTCATGGAAAAGAGTCAGAACCGTCCATTTCTAGAACTTGATTTTCTATAGTCTTAATGATTTTTCTATAGTCCTAATGATTTTTCTATAGTCCTAATGTTTGTTTCTCTTGATAAATTAGGCCTTGAATTTGAATTTTTGTTCACTTTTTTATTAGGCCAATGTCTCCCTTTTGGATTCATGACATGGTTTAAAAACCTCCTATGTATTATAAGTCTAGTGGTTGTATCAGCGATTAATAGGTTGATCTTTTGGTGCAACCATAGCCGCTACTTGTAACAAGTGGTATTAGAGCTTGGTCACAGATTCAAATCCCCTTGGGTGACACTAAGGGGGGATTGTTGGACTAACCACCAATGTCCCCCTTTAGGATTCCTGACATGGTTTAACAGCCTCTTGTTTTCTATAAGTCTAGTGGTTGTATCGAGCATTAACAGGTTGATCTTTTGGTGCAATGACAACTGCTACTTGTAACATCTTGATAAAAAAATGGGCTATTTGAATTAGGTTTACTATTCATGATTGTAAATGGTCAATATTTCAGATGGTACTCCTTGGTGTATTCCATTTAAAAATAATCATATTTTTATGACTATGATAAATGTCCCTTTGTGTTGATAAAATTAGAGTTGAGAAAATGGTTGTTCAGTGTTTGTATTTGTAGGTTGTAAAAAAATCATCCTTCTTCCACCAAAATTCTAGTCAATGTACAAGTAATGAGTCATTCCATTCAAGAAAGACCATGTCTAAAAATATCAACCCAGAACAAAATAAGGAGTATGCAAAATTCAATGTATGCAGAATTAGTTTTGCAAAATTGGCCATGTTGATGATGATTATGAAGAAGATTTGAAAATGTTGCACCAATCTGAATTGGATCAATCATCATTTTCAAATCTTCTTCATCAATCACCATCAGCCCTATGGTTATTCACTTGGTTCAAAATTATACAGTAAGTATTTATGTAGTTTTTAATTATAAAAAAAGTTCAAAAATGGTTTTAGATGTTAACTGTAACAATCTCTTGGTTTCAGGAAATGTAGAAGGAGGCACATAGTTCAATATGCAATCTCAATTCATATGCATAGGATATTAGGTGGAGCTAAAAAATGCAACAAGTTTGCATTTTTGAAAGAGATCTTTAATTAGGTATTTTAAGTTATAGACCATTGTGAAAATTGTAATTTTGCTTCTTATAGGCGAGGGTAATGTCCTCAACATGAAAGAAAATCAAGACTTTTTATTTGTTGGCCTATTGAGGACATTCTCTCACCCATAGTTGCCAGAGTTGTAACGTTCACCATGGTCCATAGATTCAAAAAATTATAGACCTATTAAAAAATGTAAACACGGTGCATTTTTTTAGCTCCACCTGTTATCCATGCATATTTTACATAGCTACACATGCATTCACAATTCAGAGTGGGAAAATCTTATTTTATATGCGAGGGAGAGAAGCCAAATAGATAAAGAACATGCACATAAAAATGAAAGATGAGAAACACAAATGTAGATATCATGGTCACAATTGTTTGGAGACTCAACATAATTGAATGGTATACCTAGACAATGCAACACAACTGCTACTCCCCCAGTTCCAAGTTGACACTACAAGATCCAAAAAGCATAGATAAGGAATAAATTTAGAGAGCAGAGGAGGGCCATAACAACCAAAATAATAAAGGGTCCCTATATTATTTTGGTCATTATGGCCCTCCTCCCCCACTCTCTAAATTTATTCCTTATCTATAGTTTTTCGATCCTGCAGTGTCAACTTGGAACTAGAGTAGTGGTTGTGTTGCATTGTCTGGGTATACCATTCAATTATGTTTTGTCTCCAAATAATTGTGACCATGATGCCTATATTAATGTTTCTTAGCTGTTGTGTCCTAGGACCCCTTATGACCCTTTATGATCCCTAAGAATACATCTTAGAGGTCTTAAAGTGTCGTAAAGGGTCATAAGAGGCTCCTAGGAGGGGCCAGATGAGCTTCCACCTTCACGTGGTTGGCCTTGTTAAGTAGAGAATGTTAAACTATTATTGAAACAAAGAGAAGCTCAATATTTTAAGGTCTCACTCCATGCATGAAAAATATATATATTTTTTAAAATACAACATACCATTGCAATTACGATGGTCATTAGTGGAAGAATGATAGTACAACACTACACATGACAGCTATCTATTAAAAAAATCTGACACATAGACATCACATGTATATCATATTTGCCGTATATGAAACATCTATGTCATAATTATGACGAAAATAAATAGTTGCGATGACATGTTGACCATCTCTAACCATGTTGATAGGTCCTCTTCCTATGCATATTTCGACGGTCAGATTCATCTTAATTACAACACACATCCTAGCCATCAGTGATTTCGACACCAAAACTGCAACAGAGGTTAGTGTCCCTTAATCAATGGGGTGGTGTCAAAATTGGGATGTATAGCTGTTAGAAAAAGGACTCAAATGTACTAGTGTCTAAGTTAGGACATGAAAATGATAGTGTAACAGTTTAATAAAATTCTTCTCATTCCTCTAGCTTCAAGTGTTTTGTTGTTTCATATATAAGAAAATATTAGGTTGGTATTAGTTGATGTGATTTTGATGCAATCAAGACTGGAGAGACCTCCAAAGGAGATTTCCTATCTTGTAGCAAGATTTAACATAGAAGAAAGAACAAAGAACATTACAAGATGTGACCAAACAACAACTTATTTATTATCAGGTAACATCCAATTATATAAACATGTCAGGTTGTAAGGCCTTCCTGGTTATGCCCATATACAATGAAAATAAGACTCAAAACCTCATTTTGATCTGTCAAACCTTAGAGCAATCCTACCTCATCTCTCTCCTACCCTTAACACTCCAACGTTCCCCAATTACAATTGCACTTGGCTTGGGCCTTGGGGTTTCTCCTACATGGGTAAAAGACTTGTCTTAGGCCTTGGAGTTTCTCCCTAATGGAATCAAGTTTGACTAAAAAGAATGGACTCACTCAATGTACCTAGCTTGCAAGTAGCTTCGTACATCACTAGAGGATTAGTCCCACCCTAGCTTGCCCCTTCCCGACCAAAAACTTGAGAGAAAGTAATACCAAGGTAAGGAAAGTTGGGAACTAGGTTGGGTCACAAGGATCTACCTATGGTACAAAACAAAAAAAGAAGGCTTGAGTAGAGCCATCAAAATAAAAAAATAGATACAAAATTTGTAAGGGTATCATAGGTTTAGGTTATCTTGATCCATTTACCCATAACATTTTTTGTTGATAACACTCTTATTTGGATAAGAATATTTATCAAAATCCTAAGAAATCAAGAACATGGCCTCAAAATATTTTATTGTAAATATGTATATTGGGTTTTTATTAATGTCAAACTTGTTGTAATTGATGTCAACTATGGTTTGGAAGAAGTGTTCAACAATGTTACTATGTGTTCTAGAGTGATGTTGTATTAAAGTTGTGAACATATGTGTTGGAATTGTTGAATGAATATTATTGGACACAATTTTGAAAGGTTTATTCTAATGTCTTAGGTCTTATCTAGAGTTTTAGATAATTTTTTAAGTGTCTACACATGTACAAATGGCTAAGTGTAAATATTTAGTGAATAGTCGAATAGTCTATGTTTTCCTTTTTGGTCTACATTATGACATATTGATTCATATTGCTTTATGATAGATTTAAAAGGTTTTAACATCTCAGGTCTGATGGTTTGATTTAGTTTGCAGTAAAATTTATAGTTTTCTAGGTTAGGACATGAAAATGATAGTGTAATAGTTTGCAGGAATGCTTTGTATTCCTCTAGCTTCAAGTTTTTTTTGTCTCATCTATAAGAAAATATTATGTTTATATTAGTTTATGTGATTTTGATGCAGTCAAGACAAGAGAGACCTCCAAAGGAGATTTCCAATCTTGTAGAAAGATTCAAAACAATAGAAAGAAAATAATAATACAACAAGATGTGACCAAAGAACTTCTTTGTTATTAGGTAACATCCAATTACATCAAACATGTCAGGCAATAAGGCCTTACCGGTTACACCCATATACAATGAAAACAAGAATTAGATCCTCATTTTGATCTATCCCTTAATGTTACTCCTAGTGCTTCCCCCAATTATAATCACAAGCCTTAAATATACACACACTAGCCACCATAGGTCAGCATTCAAGTTATTACATATCCCAAGAAAAACTTAATAGACCAAGTCAGCCTAGATCCTAAATAATTACAACATTTAATTATTTCAACAAGCACAATCTAACCACCAAGTTGACCCTACAAAGGTTCACCTCGAGATCCATACCATTTCTCTTAATCTATCAGAAACCTTACCGCAATCATCAACAATCACCTAGCCAACACAACTAAACTAGTAACATGAATAATACAATCATCCATCACAAAACATGTTAGATATCATAATCCACGCCACCTTAAGAGGTGCGATCATAGACATATCCTCCATGAAAACCAAGGAACAAACCCTTTTCATCCCACATGCGAAATATCTTCAGAGATAAATCGTGTACACAATCTTTGAAAATTGCCCAGAACAAGGAAACCCATGAAACCACAAGGAAATTCTTCTAAGAAGATGTAAGATCACTAGGAACCCAAGATGCCCCTACACCAGACACGCATGGTAAATATAAAAGTGATCCTCACACTTTGATCCCATAATGAAATTTGAACATAAGGTCATCTTAACCATCAATGTACCAATCTGAATATATGAATATTTTTATTTGGGAATTTCATGCATGTATTTATTGTGCATCTATTTCTATTGGGTGAATTCTATTAATTTAATATTGGGTTGCTATTAGTGTATTTTTAGACTATTAAATTATATTGGGTTAGTAATCCTAGAGTCAATTTATTTCATGGATGTTATAAATGGATTTGTAAGGTTAGAATTTAATTATTTCTAATGTAATTATAGTCTATTAGTAATTATTGGATAAATTAATTTCATGATGAAATTAACAACTTAGTTTATTAAATTAAATTCTACCATTTCTCTTTTTATTTACCTTATGTGTTTGGGGTGTAAAGGGCATTAGTGTGTCAGCCGAGTGGGATGGGAAGTGGGGCCACGTAACCCCTCTCCATATAAGAAGTACTTTTTAGAAATGTAAATTTTATTAACTTTTATTTAGTATTATTAATAATGTAATTTACTTTGTTTAATTTATGAATTAATTTATTTTAATTTAGTTTATAATTAATAAATTAATGTTTATGTTATTTGATATTTAATTAATGCATATATTAATTATTGTAAAATATTTGATTAATATATATGATTTATATTAATTATTTTATAAATTAAGTTGTATTTAAAAATATACAAATAAGAGCATATTTGTTTTAAATTAGTGCTTTATTTAATTATTTATATTTTTTTTGTGTTAGAGTATAATTAATTAATTAAAAAATTATTTTTGAATTATGGTAAATTTCAAGAAATTATAAATTTAATTAGACTGTAATTAAATGTTATATGTTGTGTTTTTTTTGGAGATTTGTTTGGTTTTCATCTGTGATTAATTGTCGGTACTGGTAGAGTGATGCCTAGGTGAAATTTTGTCTTTAGAACTTCAAATTTATTTTTTGGATTTATGTCTTTTAAACTTTGGGTTTATATCGTGGAAAATTTATAACCATTTTTTATGTCACGATTATGTGAGTGTTATTTTGGGTACATCTGTGATGTCATGTCATGTTTTTATTAAGTCTCAATCATTACACTATTTGACCTTATGGAGGTGACGACCATTATGTTGGTGAGAATTTATTTACTTGGTCACCCCATTTCTTTTATTGTGGTTGATCTATATCTTAAGTGATGGTCTTTGATTATGTTTTAATCCATGATGGAGAATGATGCTATTGATGCTCTTGATGTATATTGGTCTTGTGTTATGAGACCATGCATATTTTAGTACTTGATTTATCTTGTGGTATGGTAACCATGTGGATTGGTGATTGTTATGTCCGATATGGGATGGACACTTTAGATCCTTGTATAGGCTGAGTTATTTGTTATGCTCTATCACTTTTCTTTGACGATATTAATGGTTTACTAATTTATAGAAGTCTTTTATGGTTTCAATTTCATTTTCTCCTTGGTTCTTTTGCTAGGAGCATTAGGGTGGGTTATCTAGGAGCACAAAAGGGAAGTGGCTACCTTTGGAGGTGCCATAGCCCTAAAGTGACTTCTTGGGTATCCTTTTTAAGTTGACTTAATAAGTGATAACTTAATAAATTTATTAGGATAGAAACCTATAAAAGGATAATTGTTCCTTGCCCATGCCTTGAGTGCTAGTACATGCTAAGGATGGGAGTGAGAGATGATGCTTTCCACCCAATGTGGTGTGTGTTCTAGCATAGTTAGTAGCCTTGTCTGTTTGAAAGGACAACTGATACTACATAGAGTCACTAGGGGCCAGGGTCCAGAGAGGCTACCAAGTGACCTTAGAGTTGACTCATCTGATGACACTTCCCTATATGTGTCCTAGGTTCCTACGTTGCATTTGGTACACCTAATTTGTGTTATGATCATTTAAACTTGATAACCTTGTAACCACTTATTAACATTTTATCATGTGTACCATTGCATTAGTCTTGTTTGTTTCATTGTTTCCTTGAGTGAGGCCTTGTGTTATTTCCTCAGCATGGTACGAATGGACTTGTGGGTTCCATGTGGTTAGGTGAGAGTGATTCTTTTACCATTAAGATCCGATGTTCATGACTTTGTGCTTGGATGATCCTTGATGCTTCTTCTATCTTCGTGTTCTTTTCTTGGACACTTTCTCATGAGATGTATATCTTATATTCCATTTTATGTATGGTTAGTGACATTGATTTCATGAAATATATATGTACTTGTAATATATTATTGTTATCCCTATGACATGTGTAGTGGAAGTTGTATTATTATGCATGACATGATGTATCGATTGTACTCTATGTCTCATATCTTTGATTTCATTCATGTATTGAATGTATCTTATTATTCAATTGTATTGAATAAGATAGTGTACCTTATTATTTGTGTTCATTTCATTATGATTAAGTAAAGGATTATTAATACTTCAATTTGGGTTTCAAAATGAACCTAAGATATATCATGTGATTATGTATTGGATTGTACTTAGTATATTAGTTAACTTATATGTAATTCTATGCCATGAAACTCTTGAGACTTGTAATCTATTAATGATTTACATTTATGAATGTGTATTGTCTTATGTTAGATTGCTTTCATATTGTTATTCATTGTTGATTGTAAACTCTTAAAAAAATTATTCAGTAAACTTAGTAACATGTTTTAGGTTATTTTCTCCTAGGTTCCCTGGTGGGGCATAACACTTGGTATCAGAGCCAAAGTTTCTACACTGGGAACTCTAGGAGTTTGTAAGCCCATTACGTATCTTATAGTAAACATGAAACAAAATATATACACATTGTTGCTCTATTGATTTTCATAGGTGAAATACCTACTAAGGCTCGAATTGTTGTTAGGGCCCATTTTAAAACATTGGGATATATAGCCACATTATTGCTCATGAAGTTGGTAATCATCTATGTGATTGTTTTGTTGTGAGTGAATATTTAGCTTTCTCTTGTAGCCCTTTTCTGGTTGGTGCATGTAAATGATTAGTGATCATGGTTAGGTTTCCTTGTATGAATTTTCATGATAATTCATGAGTGATGTTGTTTAGGATTTATATGATCCTTCTTGGTATTGAATTTCCTAGTTTGAGGATCTCCTTATTGATGACCCATATCTCTTTAAATATTATATGTTTTTTTAATGTCCCTATTGCTATCTCCCGAGTAACCCATGATATTTGTATTTGTTAATGGATAAACTTGTATATTATTGATTTGATCTTATTTGAGGATTGCATATTGTATTGTGTGAGTGTTGTAATCAGATTTGAAAGTATAGGAATGATTACGAAATGAGGAAATAATTAATAATAATTTCATTTAAGTTGAAATGCATGGTGCATTAATTAGAAATAATGTATCATTTATTATGAGGTGTGCATTTATAATATTAGATGTGTTTATCATGGTAGTAGACCAATTAGGTCAGTGACCTAGATTCCCAATTGAATTAGGTATTGCATTCATATGAGAACCATTGTAACATATAACCTAATTGTAGTATTTTGGAAGAACTAAATAGATACATTTTTATATGATTACATAAAAGATGTTTGTAACAAGACATAGGTGATTTATCTTTCTATTGGGTTTGGGTACATTCTCCACCATGTCCAGTATATTGTATTTTTGGATGTCGTGAAGCAGTTACTTCCATGAGTGTGGCTGACATTAGTCACCTTGTTATGTGAAATGTTTTATAATTAATACTTTATTTCAGTTATTGATGAATTGTTCGTAATGTGTATGGGCTAGAATTCAATTTTTAGAATTTTCTTATGCCTCGATTAATCACCTAACTCTATTTTCACTATATATTTTGTGACACTGGTCACACTTGATTTATTGTTGAAATTACCATGGTATTTTTATGATTTAATGTTGAAGTTGGGATTCCCCCCTTTGGGTTTTACCTTTTGAAATTTTGTGGTGACTATTTTGAATGTTTGATACTATTGGCCATGTGTTTTGATATGTATTGTTTCTATCATGCTCATTATGGACCTCTAATAGTATGTATAAGGGATTACATCGTAGAGACTCTATTATGTTATTTTATAAAAACAACAAATATTGAGTATCATATATGTTTGCATAAATGTTGTATTGACTAAGTTTGAATGAACTTGTCAGCTTATTATTTGATGTAGATACAAATGTGTCTTTTATACAATTGATTACAAGGTGTTTTATATAATGATAAATGAATAAAGATCTAGATCTATTTAAAATTTGATCAATGTGATTTTTGGTTTAGACTTAAACCAGAATTATATTTCTCTTAGTGATGGGATGTGTGTGTGTGTGTTTGAGTGAATGAATAATTATGGAATGTTTTGTATTATTTCTCATGTGAAGTATGACCCGATGATGGTTATGTTCATCTTATTCTTTGTGTGACATATATAGGTAGTAGATTTGGATTCTACTCTACCTTAGTAATTATTGTTGGCTTCCAAAAGTAAGCCTGATTTAAGGGGGAGAGGATGTAGTGCCCACTTCTTTACTGCCATTTATGTTTATCATGCTAACCCATTTAGACCACTTTTCATGAATATTAGATCTTTGGTTATATTAAATAATTCAGTTCTATGATACTTTAAATCATTTGATTTATATCATGTTAGTTAGATGATGATGATTATTCACATATGATGATGTTACTTATGTTATAATTTTTCCTAACCCCATACTTGCATGCGTATGGTTGGCGTGTATGTTTTACTTTTCTATTTGACCTACCTGATGTGGTTGAGGGATGAAGTCGTAGTTACTTGCTTGTGAGATCCACAAGATTAGATGATCCCCACCATTGTCTGTTACACACACACACACACACATGTTTGTACTTGCTTGTCTTTTATTCAAGATTTTAGGTATAGGGTATCGACTTCCCTGAATTGTTAAGACGAGTGTGCCCTATCACACTATCTCAATGGTAAAAGAGGGGAGATAGCATCCAGGTCTAAATCCCAACCTAATCTAATTATTGTCCTCAAATAGTGGACAAGTATCTTTTCGGCTACCCTCTAAATTCATAAAGGTGATGTCATTCGTGAAACCTTTCTTTGAGCTTAATTATTACTTTTTGGGTTTAGTCAGTTTTTTCTATATATTTGTTGGTCAAGTGTCTTAATGTGAATTTTGTGTTATTAATGTATTAAATATTTAATTAAGATTAATTATGAGATTAAAATAATGGATATAGAAATATTAAATATATAGATATTTAATTAATGGAAATTAATTAAATATCATTTATTTTTTAAAAGACTTAATTAAAGGTCAAATTATGAAAATAAAGATTTAACTAAATATTAAATCTAAATCTAAATTAAATGTTCAAATAAAATAAATTGATATTAATTATCAAGTTGATTATTAAGTGGTTCTAAAGATATTAATTATAATTAATATATAATCGCACGCAATTTTATGCACACCGGTTAAAAGAAATTGATTTATCAGTTGTAAATTAGAAGGTTGAGTTAAGAGACTTAACTAAAGGGTTAGTTATAATTCTTTTATTAATAAATTAATGAATTGATATTTAATTATCAATTTGCATATTATTAATATGCTAAAAATATTATTTATTAATAAAATATTATTATGCAATGAAATTTGCACATTTAAAACTAATACAATAGAATTATGAAATTAAGTTGAAAGTTGAGTGATTTGCATGAAATTGAATTATTAACTAAATAAATAATTATTTTAAATAAGGAATTGATATTAATGAGTTTAGAGTTGAGTTCTAATTTATGTGATATGGAGTTAACTATTTTATTATTTTTAACAATTGAGTTCTTATCCCAGATTATGAGTTTCATGTTTTCAACCCTAGTTGTTGGGGTTTCTATATTGAAGGTCTTTTTCATCATTATTTCACACACAAATTTTAGGGAGACATATTTGGGCTCTAGATTTGGATTTGAAGGAAGTTTATTGAAAGCTGAAATTTTAGATTATGGATTGTGATCTTCTTTTCTTCTCAGATTATTCTATGATTTGAGGTAGGGTTTTGGAATCCTTTCTATATTTTCCATTCAAAAAGTTTGTCTTCTTCGTGCCTACTTGTATGTGTGACTTTTTCTTATTTTCCTTGAATTTGATATTTTTGTTTATCATATTTTGGTTTGGGTAATTTATGGAAGAATTTGAGTAGGTATTCTTCCATGAAAGCTTGGGGTTGCATGTGTGAGTTTGGGATTAATGTCAGGTAAAGTCATTCCATTGTTTTGAGTAAATTTTAATAGAGGAAAAATCGATTATAGGGTTGAGGGAAAATTCATATTCTTTTTAGGATCTTCTAAATTTTGTTTCCCTTTGATTTATTGAATGCTCTTCTAAAAATGTAAATGTGTATATATCAAAAGATTAAACCTAAATATATTGAAGAAATTTTTTTTTATATGTTTTATTAATGTACATGTCCTTAAATGAAAAAGTATATATATGAAGAAGAAAAAAACTATAACTATTATAAAAAAAGATTGTTATTGAAAAATAAGAACACTAGAAAAAAATTCACTAGAAAATAGTGTAAAAAAAAATTAAAAAAATTAAAAACAAAGAAAATGTGTGAGGAGACACGCCTTGAAGATAGTCCCCACAATGACAAACTTTAAAGGAGGGGCGGCTTATTTAAAATGCAACCCTTTTGTGCAAATGCATGGAGTGGCAGTGGGAGTTTACCCCAGCTTCCTCCCTATATAACATTTTTTTATTAATCTTTAAAAGATAGGGAAGGGAAATGGGGACACATAACCCCTCCCCATATAAGAAGTTCTTTTTAGGAAATATTAATTTTATTCTTTTATTTAGTATTATTAATAATTTAATTTAGTTTTTTTAATTTAGGAATTAGTTTATAATTAATAAATTATTTATGTTATTTGATATTTAATTAATGCATATATTGTTTTTTGATCAGAAAATGGCCAAGGCTAGAGAAATTTTATTAACTCTTAAATTTAATACATGATTCTTCATTAAGTGCGTACACTGGTAGGAAAGAATGGAGAAGAAAACCTCTAGTCTTGCCTGGGACTTATGTCCAGTTTGTACAGAAGAAATTATACTTTAGTATATAATTGAAGAGATAGGGGCATACCCCTATTTACAATAACATACAGATATACATCACATAGGCTATCATAGGAAATATTTCCTAAGACTGCTAGATACATATACATTTTCCTTCCCTGTACCTACTCTTCCTGTTTAAAGGAGGGTTCTTCTTCCTTTATTAATACTTGCAAAGGAATCTGCAAAACCACTTATGATAATACTCATACCTAAGTTGGTGACCTTGAATGCAAAAATGGATTTTCCTTTTAACTCTACCTTTAGATATCATGTGAAATTATTCTCTGTGTCTTCTTTGGATCGTCAAATTGTGACTTTTACAAAAACTAAATATGTTGTTTTTAATAATTTGAGAATAGTTAAATCTTCAAAAGTCACTGAAGATCCTCAGACTTCAAAGCCTAGAGAATGGAAGAATATTTCAGGATCTCGCAAGTGACCAAAGAGAGTTCTCAAGGAAAAAAAAATTCTAGAAACCTCAAACAAATTTGCTGCATTATCGAATTACTAGGGCATCTCCATAAAAAAGATAGAATAATAATCAGGACCTGGGTAGTTCTACTATATAGAAGATAGGTATTTACTCCCCTTCACATCAACGGATTTCAGAACCCGAGCTTCAAAACCTTACGCAAGCTCATCCTCATCTTCCAAACACAAGGATTGAGTCTACTCAACCAATTTGTAATGGTAATCCTTGCCTTGGCTCTCCCTCAGCTAAGGTATACTCTCCTCCTCATAAAAGAAGTTTTAATTTTAATAAAATAGAATCTTTAGTTAATATTCCTAATCAGAAGAAACTAGTGATTAAAAGAAAAAGGATAGGTAGCATTCAAAAACTACGTGCAGAATATGGTCTTATGTGTAGATGGACTAACATTGGGGTTTCTTCAGAAAAAATTGCTAATTGGGTTCAATCAAAATTAAAAGATAAGGTATGTACAACTATCCTTCCAAACAAATTCCTATATATAGATTGCTCTAGTAAAGCTTTAAAGGAAAAACTTCTTGAAGAGGGTCTTCCAAAATTCAGAAATATTGGCTTTCATACCCTTAAATGGTCTCCCTTCTTTGATCCTTCAAAATTAAAATAAATTTGGTCGAAAAAGCTATTAAACTTATTAATCTCCTAATTAAACTTTCAGATACAGATTCACCTAGAGAAATAGGAAACAGTTTAGGAAAATTTGTAGGGTTTATTGACTTAGCAAAAAATTATGCAAAAAAATTTATTATTGTTAGATTGGACCTTAATGAATCTCTTAATTTCTCCTTGGAAGTTTGCTATGACACAGGGACAACACATATTTACCCAAAGATTATCGAAGGGGATTTTGTAGATAATGAAGAAGATCCTAAGTATTATGAGGCAAATATGTTACCTCTGATTACAATGAACAATACTAATAAAGAATCCATGGATATCTTATCTTTAAATCATGGCAAAAAATTAACTTTGGCAGACAACAAGAATCAATCTTGTGTAGGGGATCTCTCCCTATCTCTTGAGGAGGGGGAAATTAGGGACCCATACAATTCTATGCCCTCTTCTGTACCCATTCCTAAAATCTCATTTAACCAGAACTTAGGAGATTTTTTCTTTACAGAGTCTCCCCTAAAATGTGATAAGACTATAGAAATTAGGGATAGTAAACTTAATCTCTGGATTGATAACTTTGATTTCATCAGCAAGGATGAAGCCATTCCAAAGATTTCACCTTTAATGGAGAAAGAACCTATAGATCAAGCTATAGCGCTAAAATCTCCTAAGGATAGATTCCTAATGAAGAATAAAATCTTAGCTCAGAAGGCTAAGGTGAATCTTAATCCTAGTATTACCCATTCCCAAGTTAGTAACTATAATCCCAAAGCTCCTACCTTTAAGGATTTTAATCATATTGACTTTTCACTTTTATCAGATGATGAAACCAGTGATATAGAAGTAACCAATTGAAGGAAGACAATACTTATTTATGAATTAATGAAGAATAGTTCATTATCTTTAGCTAATATCACTAAGGAAGCATCGAAATCTCCTGATAAAGTACTTCCCATTGCAGAGTCATCTCCCCAAAATATCAACACTAATTTAGAATCAACTACTCAATATTCTTTGGAGGAAACCTGGTCATAGAAAAATAAGGACACAATTAAGTATCCCTTGCCTTTGAATTCTTTGAGTCCAGATCCCAGTAAAGAAGAAAAGAATGGTAAAGACTATAAAGAAGTAGAGGATATTAATGATTTTTAGGTCTTAACAAAGATTCAAAGGATATTTTATTACTTACATATATAGATTCCATTAGTCAATACGTAGATGAAAAGATTAATCCCGCTCTCACTAGTCCTGATCCGATATAGATGAATTTGGGTTAGCTACTAACACTTGTGGTATAACTTCCCCAAACTATCCCAACTGTCTATAAAAAGAGGTCTCAAATCTCTCTCGAAACATAGGATGATAGACGGTTTGGCTCTAGGTCAGGTGAAAATCACATCTATTTTGAATGCAGGGAGGGGGAAGTGCCTTCCCAAGGCACCATGAAAATGATTTCTTGGAATGTTAGGAGTTTAAACACCCCTAACAAACAATGTCTTCTAAAAAGGAGCTTATCCTCTTTAGAAGCATGCCTGTTCTTAATTCAAGAAACTAAATTAGGCCAAGATAGTTATGATATTCTCAGTAGGAAATTATGTATTTGGGATGTTAATGGGGTAGATTCTAAAGGAGCTTCAGGTGGTTTAGCCTTCATCTGGAATCCTAGGTTTATTTCTCTAGAACTTTTGTCCTCTAACTCACATTGGTTGGTGGATATTATTAAGAATCTTAATAACAATTTGGAGTTTATCATTATAAATTTTTATGGCCCAACATTTCTCCATGACAAAAGGACCATGTGGAGTGAATCAGGAATTTTAAAAAAAACCTTCCTAAGGAAAATTTTTTCTTAGGCGGGGATTTCAATGGTATTCTTGATAGTAAAGAAAAACAAGGAGGCTCAACAAGATTAACCCAAACTAAAACATAATTCAAAAACTAGATTCAATCCATTAATGGTATGGATATTCCTTTGGAAAATGGAATTTTTTCTTGGTCCAACAAGAGAATAGACAATGAGTGCATCTCAACAAAATTGGATAGATTCTTTTTTATAGGTAACATTGCTATTTTCAACCACAGTATCAAATCCAATATTGTGCCTCTTTCAGGATCAGATCATTTCCCAATTAGCCTTAACTTAGATGAAGACTTAGCTCCTAAAATAAATCTATTCAAGTTTGAGAAAATGTGGTTAAAAGATGAGAAGTGTATACTTAAGATTGAGCAATGGTGGACTGAAAAAAGTTTTAAAGGATCTAAGATCTTCATTTTAATCTCAAAACTCAAATATGTTAAACTTCAGCTTATTGAATGGAACAAAGTTCATTTTGGGAACATCTTTAGTACCGAAATCAAGCTCGAGTCAGAAATAGCTGATCTCAATGAAAAAATTATTAGTAATGGAATGAATTCATAATCATATTTAAAAGAAAAAGAATTATTAGGTAATTATGAAGACATTCTAGCTAAAGAATAATCCTATTAGAAGCAAAGATCTTGTGATACATGGCTAGTAGAAGGAGATAGAAATACAAATTTTTTCCATAATAGCTCTAAGGCCAAATGAAATTTTAATCGGATCTCCCAAATCAAGAGAGTAGATGGTTCTTTAGTAACTAAACCTGAATCTATAGCTTCAAAAGTTGTAGCCTACTTTGATTCTATCCTTAATAACCTAAATGGATTTGACAGACTAGCTCAGGCAGATATCTTGCATAATATTCCTAAAATTATCACTAAGGATCAAAACAAAATGTTCAATGCAAAAATATCTAAGGTAGAAGTGGAAGTTTCTCTGAAACATATTCATCTAGATTATTCCACTGGTCTAGATGGATTTCCAACCTTCTTTTATCATCAATGCTAGAACTTCATTGGTGATGAAGTTGTGGCAGCTCTAGAAGGCATGAGGAACTTAGGAAGAATTCTTCAAGAAATCAATAATACATTTATAGCCTTACTCCTGAAAAATGCTAATCCTGAAAGCTTTAATGAATATAGACCAATATACCTATGTAATACAATATATAAGATTTTCACCAAAATTATATTGAATAGATTGAAGGTGCTCCTTCCCATCATCATTTCAGAAGAACAATCGAGTTTTGTTCCCAGTAGATTAATCCTTGATAGAGTCATCATTTCCCAAGAGGCAATTCACACTATTCAACATAACCATCTTCTGAGCATGTTTATTAAGCCAAACATCAAGAAAGTATATGATAAAGTAGATTTGAGGTTTCTATGTAAATGCCTAGAATCCTTTGGCTTTTCAAAACAATGGATTAACCTTATTTTTGAACTCATCTCTAGTCCAAAAATGTCAATTTTACTGAATGGATCCCCTGCTGGATTTTTTAATATCTCTCAAGGAATTAGGAAAGGTGATCCCTTATCCCCCTTTCTCTTTATTATTATGGCTAAAGCTCTAGGTAGGTCTTTTAATTAGGCTAAAAATGACAATTTATTATCAGGCATCAAGATTACTGAAGGAGTGGAAGCTTCTACTCATCAACAATTTGTGGATGATAATCTTCTTTATGGGAAAGCCATTATTCAAGAGGCTAAAACAATCAAGGATATTCTAGATCTCTACTCTAGAGCCTCTGGGAAAAATATTAAGAAAGATAAATCAAAAATTTATTTTTTTAATATTGTAGAAAGTGTCCAAAGAAACATATGTGGTTTTCTAGAATTTAACAAAGGTAAGTTACCATGTAAATACTTAGGGATTCCTTTAGATAAAGGCAATAGATCAACTAACCTATGGGATAGAGTTCTAAATAATATAGATTAAAAAGAAGATTCCTAGAAAGGAAAGTGGCTCTCGTGTGCTATAAAATCAACAATGATCAAGTCTATTTTATCAGAAATCCCTACTTACCAAATGATGTGTATGAGTCTTCCCAAATGTATAGATAGGAGCATTAACAAAAAACTTAGGGAATTTTTTTGGCAAGGTTCTAATGATAGGAAAAAATTAGCAATGATTGCATGGGAGAAGTTATGCAAGCCTAGGGAGGCCAGTGGTTTGAATTTCAAAAACTCCAAACATCAAAACATAGCCTTAGGAGAAAAACTGGTATGAAGGATGTATAAAGATCCATCAACTAAGTGGGTCAATATTCTTAGGCATAAATAATTAGATGGAAAAGATAATTTAAGTATCTTTAGACACTCTCTCCCTCCAAATGGATCAAGAATTTGGAACTTTATTTTAGAATGTAGAAAGTATTGGAGATTTGCCAGCAAGACCGTGCTGACTGTATGTTTGTCATTGATGACAACATATGGTAAGTAACATGCATGGAAGAATTATGTAGTAAGATTTGAGTATATGAAGTATGGACATGTTATCAACATGATATCATGGATGGAGAGGTTAATTGCTAGAACATAAAATTATGTAGTAGCTTGTGTCAACAGTGTTCTTAACAGAGTTGTAGGTAGTGTTCTATGAGTGAGTGTTCGTATAGTCATCATGGAGCCTTGCACCTTTGGATATGTGATGAAGACATGTTAGTGGTGTTACAATCATGGACATAGAGTCTGATGATCAGTAGAAGTGAATTTATACAGTCACTATTCACCAATGGCAGTTTCCTTTGTTTATTTAGAAGAGCCGACAGAGATTGTATTAGTTCAGGAGTTGCACCTATCATTTCATTATGCACCCTTGGATTGCAGATAGGAGAAGAGTTAATAATGTTTGGTTAAGAGTGCATGATGTAATTCATCTTGAGGAGGAAGTTTCAGTTACTTTGGTAAAGCCGACAGTGTGTAGCATGCATCTACATTTATTAATATTGGACAGGTCCCAAATTGTGTTGCATGCTTAGTAGAGCTGACAAAATTATTATTGGAGTATTTTATGGTTTCTCTAATATGATTTCAAGGTGGTTCTAATAGGCCAAATTGATTATATCATTTGGAGGAAAGATATTTATAGGCAGTTATTTGTGATTGCTAAAGTATGGTTCTGAGTTGATTGTGGAGTGCAGAACAGAGTGTGCGAAGTGTTGATCCATCAGTAGAAGGTCTATGTGACCAAGTAAAGATTTTTTTCTATACATTTGAACTGATCCAAATAGAAGGTCAAAGAGAAGCTCACCAAGATCTAGATATAGTGTGTATTTGTTATTCAGAAGGTTGTAGCCTTTAACCCTTTGAGTAGTGTGCTCTTGGATAGTGCATCGTCACCCCTAATAGGGTTAATTGTAAAAGAATCCTAAGAGGGTCTGACCCTTGACCAATTCACAGTAGTAAATGCATTGTAAAGACAACTCCTAACAGGGTTAAGGATCTTCTAACAAGGATCATAAAACACTAGTGTAGATTATTAGTGGGTGTCAATTCCCATCGGGGTTTTTACCTATTTGGGTTTCCCCGTAACCAAAATATTGGTGTTGTGTTCAAGTGTTCTTTCAATGTGTTTATGATTTATGTTTAAGTATACTTAATTGGATAAATAATTGAAACTTGTAGATAACTAATTCACCCCCTCCCCCCCTCTCAGTTATCTCTTGGGACTATTCCTAATAATTAGTATCAGAGCCAAGTGCCTCAGAGAGAAATTTTAATAGCTTGAGGTTGATCAGATGGAATTCTTTAGAAAAGACACTCCTAGGTTTGATGGAGAGAATTATCTTGATTGGAAGAACAAGATGATGACACATTTGCAGTGCATTGCTTTTGAAGTTTTTGAAGTGGCTATCAAGGAAGTTGAGATCTCGTCTCTACCAAATCTTGCAAAGGATGATGCTACTAGCAAGAAGAAGGATTTGTTCCATCAGAATGCAATAGAAAAAGAAGCCCTTATCAGCACCCTATCTGATAGTGAGTTTTCAGAGATAAAGAAAGTAGACACAGCCTATAAGATATGGAAGCACCTAGAAGACATGTTTGAAGGAGATAAACAAGAAAAGAATGCACATAGAAAGACATGGAAGAAAAAGTACAATACATTAGAGATGCTACCTGAAGAGAACATAAGAGCCTACAATCAAAGGATCAATGAAGAAGTTGCTAGAATCATAAAAAATGGTGGAGAAATCTTAGAAGACATCATGGATATGGTGATGACTACCTTGACACTAGAATATGAGAACAAGATAAACATCCTTGATGAGACTATGCAATTTTTAAAAAACTTCAAAAGAGAAACCTTAATCATCAAGATTGTTGCATTTGAAATATCAAGTTTGAAGACAGAGCCTAAAAGTGAGACAACCTTCAAAGCTTTAGTCCATGGTAAGAAATCCTTGAACACCTCTGGTAATTTTGATGATGATGATGAAGAAAAAAGTCTAGATGATTTCATTGCTATGATTTCTAAAAGAGAAAAGAAAGGAAAAGGAAAATATGAAGGACAATTACCATTCAAATACTTTTCATGAAATAAGATTGGTCACTTTGCATCTAAGTGTCCTAAAAGAGTTAAAAAGTTCAAGAATGACTACAAGCCTAAGTATACAAAGGAATGCTACTATACTAGAGATGGAGTATCAGATGAAGAATAAGAAAAAGAGGAGATTGGATTCATTTCTCTTGAAGATGAAAAGAATTCACAAGAGTTAGCACTAATTTCACAAGCTAACATTAGGACAGATTGGGTCATTGACAATGGTTGCTCACATCACATGACAAGTGAAAAAGATAGATTTGTTCATTTGGATAGATACAAAGGAGGCATGGTTAGATTTGGAGATAACACTCCTAAACCCATCATTGGTAGAGGATCCATCACCTTGGATGGAAAGAATAGCATTGATGATGTTCTTTATGTTGATGGTTTGAAGCATAACCTACTAAGAGTTGGACACTTACTTGATAAAGCTTACAAGTTGGAGTTCAATGAAAACAAGTGCATCATTAACAACAAAGAAGGATAAATAATTGCATCAGGATCAAAGACTAAAGGTAATGTTTTTCAACTTAATCCAGAAGCAAGTTGTTTTGTTGCTAAAGTAGATGACAGTTGGCTATCACATAAAAGACTATGTCATATCAATTTTAATAACATAGTAAAGATAAGTAATGTAAAGGAAGTTAGAGACCTACCTAGCATAGCAAAGCCAATTGATAATATATGCAGGGAATGTGTAATGGGAAAGCATGTGAGGAATTCATTCAGGAGCAAGTGTAATTCAATAGAGAACAACTTGGATCTGAGTCATACAGACCTATGTCAACCAACTTAAACAAGATCATACTATGGAGAAAGGTATTTCATTTTGTTTGTAGATGACTATTCCAGAATGATGTGGGTTGCGTTCCTAAAAGATAAGTCAAAAGCATTTGAGAAGTTAAAAATATTCAAAGCTAAGGTTGAGAATGAATCTGGACTAAAGATAAAATGTCTAAGGTTGGATAGAGGATGAGAATTCACCTCTGACAAATTTTATGAGTATTGCAAAGAACATGGCATAAAGAGATAGTTGAGTGCACCTAGAACCCCTTAGCAGAATGGGATTGCAGAGAGAAGGAATAGGATCATCCTTAATATAATGTAGACCATCGTGATTGAAGGAAAAGTTGCACACACCTATTGGAGAGATGTGGTCAATACATCAGTCTATACCATCAATAGAATACAATTAAGGCCTGGCGCAGACAAGACAACTTATGAAATATGGTTTGGCAATATTCCCATAGTGAAATACTTCAGAATATTTGGAAGCAAGTGCTACATCAAGAGGGATGAAGCAATAGGAAAGTTTGATGTAAGAAGTGATGAAGGTATTTTTCTTCGTTACTCTACTAAAAGTAAAGCTTATAGATGTTTTAACTTGAGATTGAAGAAAATAATTGAAAGTGCTCATGTTAAGATTGATGAAAATTTTATGGTTAAAGAAATATATCATGATTACTCACCTATGATTGAAGAAGAACCTAGAACTTTAACTAGTGAGACAATTGTTGAAGAAATGTTTGACAGTATTAATGTATTGTTCAATGACCCTGAAACAAGTGAAGAAGAAACTCAGAAGGAAGATGAGACAGTATCACCCAAAGTTCCAAAGTTTACATCTAGATACCATTCCAAGAATGAAATCATTGGAGATCAGAGCGGCAAAGTCAGAACAAGATCACAAGAAAAGAATTCAGTAAGCAATGAGGTCGTATGTTTACTATCTCAGATTGAACCTTTAAGTGTTGAAGATGCATGTAATGACTTAGATTGGCATGATGCTATGAAAGAAGAACTATATCAGATTATCAAGAATGACACTTGGGAACTGGTCCCAAAACCTAGTGATAAGAATGTGATTGGAATAAAGTGGATATTCATAAACAAGATGAATGAAGATGGCACAATAGTAAGGAACAAAGCAAGGTTAGTATGTAAGGGTTATGCGCATAGAGAAGGCATTGATTATTCAGACACATTTGCACTTGTGAGAAGATTAGAAGCTATTAAGTTATTTCTAGCTTATGCAACAGTCAAAAAATTCAAAGTCTATCAGATGGATGTCAAGTCAACATTCTTGAATGGAGAGCCAAAATAAGAAGTATACATTGAGTAGCCAAAATGATTCACCCTATCAGACAAACTTGATATGGTATGCAAATTGAAGAAAACCCTCTATGGACTTAAGCAAGCCCCTAGAGCATGGTATGAGAGACTTGATGGATATCTAACTAAAATTGGATTCAAGAAAGGAGTAGAAAATTGTAATCTATTCATAAGAGAGACATCTGAAGGACTACTACTTGTAGCTATATTTTTTTATGACATTATCTTTGGAGGTAATGACAAAATTAGTGCTAAATTTGCTAAGGAGATGTAGAGTGAGTTTGAGATGAGCATGATTGGACCTATCAAATACTTCTTGGGATTAAATGTGCAATAGACAAAAAAAGGTATTTTCATTAATCAGTCAAAATATGTGAAAGAGATATTAAAGAAATTCAAGATGGATGATTGCAAGCCAGTGGGTACACCTATGATAATAGGATGTAAGCTTACAAAATAAGATGATTCACCAGTAGTAGATATAACATTGTACAAGTCTATGATTGGAAAACTTATTTATCTTACTCAAACCAAACCAGATATTTCCAATGCAATTGGCATAGTTGGAAGATTTGCAGCGGAGCCTAAACAAAGTCACCTCATGGCAGTAAAAAGAATATTTAGATACTTGAAAGGAACTATAGATTATGGTTTATGGTATCCTAATTTAGAAAATGTTGAGCTTCATGTATATACTGATGCAGATTGGGTAGGATGTGTTGATGATAGAAAGAGTACATCAGGAGGAGAAGTGTTTCTTGGTGACAGACTTGTCACTTGGACAAACCAGAACCAAAATTGTATCTCTCAGTCAACAACAGAAGTGGAGTATGTTGCACCAGCCCTGAATTGTTCTACAATTGTTTGGATCAAGAAAATGATAAAGGATTTTGGAATTCAGATTGAATATCCTATTGTTATTCATTGTGATAACACTAGCACTATCAATATGTCAAAGAACATTGTGATGCATGCAAAGAAAAAACACATTGAGATCAAGTATCAATTCCTAAGAGAGAAAGTGGTAGAGAAAGAAGTCAAGTTGGACTATGTGAGTACTAAAGATCAGTTAGCAGGCATATTCACAAAACCCTTTCCAAAGGATACTTTTGAGTATCTCAAGGAGAAGTTGGGAGTAATTCCCTTCCCCGATTCTTCTTAGAAGAAAGAATAAAAAGCATCAGTCCTCAGGGACTGATGGATGGTTGACTACTCTACCTCAGGAGTAGTACCAGTGCTTAAATAGAATGAGGCCTTTTTCCATTGATGTCAAAGGGGGAGTAATATATAGTCATGAAAAATAGAAGTAAAGAAGGAGTAATATACTAAGGGGAAGTACTATTCAGTCATCAAAGTAGTTCAGTTGAGAAAATGGAGAATATTGAAGAATATTACAACATATGGAGGATTCATCCTTGGGTCTGTTTTGATGAGGAAATGCAGAATTTTATAAAAGAATTACTCATTTGGATTGGTGGTGTTTTTCATTCCATATGTTTCCATCAATGCCAAAGGGGGAGATTGTTGGAGATTTTCCAGCAAGCCAGTGTTGAATGTATGTTTGTCAATGATGACAACATATGGTAAGTAGCATGCATAAAAGACTTATGTAGTAAGCTTTGATTAAATGATGCATGGACATGTTATCAACATGACATCATGGATGGAGAGTTAAATTAGTAGAATAGATAGTTACGTAGCAGCTTGTGTCAGCACTGTTCCTGATAGAGTTACAAGTAGTGTTCTATGAGTGATTGTTCGTACAGTCATCATGGAGCCTTGTACCTTTGGATATGTGATGATGACATGTTAGTGGTGTTACAATCATGGATGTAGAGTTTGATGATTAGTAGAAGTGAAGTTATACAATTGCTATTCACCAGTAGCAGTTTCCTATGTTTATTCAGAAGAGTCGATAGATATTATATTAGTTTAGGAGTTGCACATGTCATTTTGGTATGAACCCTTGGATTACAGATTGGAGAAACATTAAGAATGTTTAGTTAAGATCACATGATGTAATTCATCTTGAGGAGGAAGTTTTAGTTACTTTGGTAAAGCTGACAGTGTGTAGCATGCATCTACATTTATTAATATTGGACAGGTCCCAAATTGTGTTGCATGCTTAGTAGAGCCAACATAATTATTATTGGAGTATGTTATGGTTTCTCTAATATGATTTCAAGGTGGTTATAATAGGACAACTTGATTATATCATTTGGAGGAAAGATATTTATAGGCAGTCATTTGTGATTGCTAAAGTATGGTTTTGAGTTGATTGTGAAGTGCAGAGTAGAGTGTGTGAAGTGTTTAGCCATCAGCAGAAGGTCTATGTGACCAAGTAAAGAGTTTGTGCTATACATTGGAACTGATCTAGAAAGTAGTTCAAAGCACAGTTCACCAAGATCCAGATATAGTGTGTATCTATTATTTAGAAGGTTGTAGCCTTCAACCCTTTGAGCAATGTGCTCTTAGACAGTGTGTCCTCACCCCTAACAGGGTTAATTATAAAATACTCCTAACATGGTCTGACCCTTGACCATGTCACTATACTAAATTCATTGTAAAGAAAACTCCTAATAGGGTTAAGGATCTTCTAACAAGGATCATAAAACACTAATTGAAACTTGGAGATAACTGATTCACCCCCCCCCCCCCCCCCCAGCTCTCAGTTATCTCTTGAGACTATTCCTAACAAAAAGGTCATTCAAGAGTATATTTCTTGGGATATAGGGAATGGGGGAAAAGCTCTATTCTAGGAGGATTCCTAGGGCACACTTCCCCCTCTTAATTCAGCTATGAACCATGATCTAGTCATAGATTTAGTCAAAGAATCTATGTGCATCTATGTAAAAGATTATATGGAATTTGTAGATATTAATCCAACCTTAGGCTGGAATTGGAAACCTTTGGATGCTCTAGGCTTGTCAGAAACCTTTAAAGCAGGGCTAGAAGAACTTTTAATAGTAAGGAAAATCAACCCATCAACTAATGAAGATAGAATTATTTGGGCTTTAGCCAAAAATGGTGAGTACAATACCAAATATGGGTATGCTTCTTTGGCTAATGAGGCTCCTAATACAATTCAGCTTCCAATTGACCTATGTTGGAATAAAAAATGCTTACCTAAAGCCGGTATGTTCACTTGGGCTATTTCCCAACATAGAATTATGGTGGTAGAATGGTTCCAAAAGATGGGATATCAAGGGCCCTCTAGGTGTGTACTTTGTGAAAAAGAAAGTGAGTCCATAGATCACATCTTCTTAGGATGCTAGTATACTCATTACTGTTGGAACTGGTTAGCACAAAAATTAAATTGGCAAACTGCCTTCCCTAATAACATAGACAATATGCTTAAATTTTTACCAAGGAAGAATGATCTAGATATGTTTGGTAAGATATGGGTTATAGCTATGTCCATTTTAATCTGGGAAGTATGGAGAGAAAGGAATAGGAGGATATTTAAGGATAAGAAATTGGATCATGCCCAATTTCTAATTAAGTTAGAAGCATGTATAGTGGAAGTAGTTAATAATTGAAACTTTTCTGGGAGAAAGGATATGCAATTCTCCCTAGAAGATGAAAGATTAAGAAAACTTTGGTTTGGATTAAAAATTCCCCCCTTTGTAGGCCAACAAGGAAAAAATAAGTAGTCACTCAAAGACAATGTGTTTGGACACCACCCTCTATTGGTTGGTTTAAACTTAATCTTGATGGAGCCTCAAAAGGTAACCCAGGCAAGCCAAGATATGGTTGTTGTATTCATAATGAGACTAGACATATGATCACATATAAGTGTGGAAATTTAGGAATCATTTCCAATAATATAGGAGAAGGTTAAGCTCTTATCAAAGGTCTACTTTTGTGTAAAATTTTTTAAAATAGACTACATTGCTATAGAAGGAGATTCAACATTAATTATTAATGCACTTAGAACTAGCAAAACTCAAAATTGGAGACTGAATGGATTAATCAATAGATGGACTAATCTATTTTCTTGTTTCAATCATTTTACAATTAATCATGTATATACAGGGAAGGTAATCAGATAGATGATTCTCTAGCTAACAAAGGAGTAGAAGGGAGAAAAGAAGAGTTTATATATATTAATTAATAAGGGAAGGTATCTTCTAAGAATAAAGACTACTACTATAAAATTAAGATTTAAAATACGAATATACCAATATCATTTTTTAGGGCAGATTATCAATTACTGAAATGGGCACATTTAAACTTTTAGTCTTAACATATATATGGAGATCTTATCTTAGAATGTAATAAGATTCTCTTTTCCTCTATAGAAACAAGATCTGTAACCTTGGTAATCATATTTTATACTATATCTAATCCTGACTCCCACTACAATTCATTTTTTAGAGTGTAATCTTGTTAACTCATATAATAAAATCTTTTCAATTATCACACCTACCCTTACAATATAGTAGAAATAGATTACTAGATCTTCTCTTGGCTAAATCACTATAAGAAGGAACTTTCTAGAAAATAGTAGTATCTCAGTAGATTGAATTAAATAATAACATTAGCATATTATTCATTTATGATGGGTAATGCTCGTTTAACATCCCCTTTTATACTCACATATATCTTATCAACACGTATAAATTTTATATCCTTACTACTAATCCCACTCCACACTATTGAATTATGACTCCAAAATACTTAGTCCATATTTGCCTAGAAATGTGTGGCTTAGCTCAAAGCCTAGTTTTTCACCTGATTGTCATTATTATGGAAAATGAAGTCACTAATAATTGTTATTTCCCGAGTGCATATCTATGGATTACCATAAATAATTATGATGGCTTAAGGCTAGCTCATCTCATTAATTCCCTTCCTCATGGATTACTCTAGTCCTTTCTCTATAATATATTAACCTCAAGCTAAATTCCCTTATTATAGTAGAAATTTCTCTCTCATAAGCTAGAATGGATACAAACATGATAACCTTTGCATATGGGAAGAGGCAAAGGGAATTTCAAGGTCCCATTTTACCTAAATGATGGAATATGATACTATAGGAGATTCCTAATGACTATAGAAGGGCTCTTGAAAAGAGCCTAGGAGAATTTTACTTCGATAATGAATTTACAATAAGGGTGAATGGCCACATTGTCGGGCTATTCATATCACTGGCAATAGAAGCAGGTTACTAGAAAGCAAAGATCTTCAATACTACAAAGATGATCTTTACCGAAGATATCCTAGAAGGATTAGAGGCTGCCTTATGTTGTATAGACTCAGAGAAACATATTGCCTTCCCTAAAATTTACATGAGAGTCAGCAAAGATCAAATTCCCATTTTTCTAGCCTCTTAGAACGATCGTTTCTAGTTCATAGAGAGGAAGCAATCCTTGAAATGTTTTGGCCTGATATGAGGAGAAACATGGACTTCTTGATGAAAACCATGCAAAAGATTCCCATGCCCATTAATTGGCTGAAGGACTATTGGATAACAGAGGGATACAACACTCACAAAGATTACAATGAAGATGAGGCTCACAAAATTTTCTTCATAGCATCGAATGTCAAACAAAACTCCCCCAGCTACAAGCTTCACAAAGAACATGATGAAGCTCTGATAGTATTCAAGGCAAAGAAGTAAGAGCCTACAGAAGCTCATTAAAGGATTCCTTAATTTAGGAAATAGTATATATAGATACCTATAGACTTTATTAATAGAAAGTACCTTTGTTTTCTATATTATTATGTCAGTTATGAGTAGGATAGGGTAAAATTCAAACCCTTAAACAATTAATTTAATATTATAATGTGTACATTTTATAGGTAAGACTCTTTTTTAGATAGTCTTTGATCAATCTCTTTCCTATCATTTGTTCTAAGCACAACATTAGCATGTGAAGAGTCATAATACGAATAGACACTTCCTCTTCTATATTAGTTCCCATCCCCAATTCATCTGTAGCCTTGGAATTTGAAGCCTCTATCTTACTATGATGACTACCCCTATCAAACTAAGAGGCTTAAGACCTCAAAATGCCTTTGAAGGACCCACAAATATTAAAAGACTTAAATTGACTCTATTATGTATGCATGCTATAATTATCAGGGTAGTTCACAGGATTCTAGGGATGGAGTTTCTAATGAATGATGACCATTACTATGTTAACTCTGTCATTCCATCTATTTTCATAGCCTCGGCATCCCATGTAGACTCGATCAAATCTGATATTGGGAGATTATGTTCCTGTCTTTTCAAAAAGAAATTCCTAGGTGGACTTGATTCTATTATCAATAATATTAAAGGAGATCTTACCATCACTAAGCCAATATTTTAGAATTCCCCAATTATCGGAGGAAAACTGGCTCCATCTCTTCCTATCATAGAAACTGAAGATCTAGCCACCCTTATTGCTAGAGGCCCCATTATTAGAAGAAACTTGGAATTTCTGTTTTATTTTTTCCATGTTAGGTCTCCAAAAGTAGTGGACTGGTTTTATATTTATTGGCATGAGGACGATGTTGGAAATATGGATAGAGAAGGCTTTAGTGACACAAAAGATGAAGAATTCGATGAATTAAGACCCTTGGTGGCTAAACTGGATAGAAAAAGAAAGGGAAGAAGACTCAAATGAAGAAATAAAAAATAATAGAATCAAGGAATGTATTCAAGGATTGTTACCTCTTTAATAATATAGTTCCTATATGTAATCCAAGAATTTACACTAAAATGTATCATGATAGTTAGGAAATGGTTGTTATCCTTTCTTTTCCATGTAAGATCAAGCCAAAATGAAGATTTTCGACTTAGGATATAAATAAAACAACATTTAGGTTTTTTTATAAAGATCATATGAGATATTTAGATGGATGAGATATATGGTTTTCAATGAAATTTTAATTTACCCCCCTTACATTGTTAACTAGATCTTTGGTTTATGTTTTAGCTTAAAATAGGCATCCTTTGAAGGGAGTCTGCAGAAGCTTTGCTAAGTTTAGATTTATGTCATAGGTGTAGCTATATGATTATTATGCTCCTTCTAATTTATTTAGACAGATGGTTGGGATTTTCAAGAATCAACTCACTAGTTCCTATTTATACTCTTGATTCCTCTCTCAGTCCTACCAGTTTCAAGTAAGCTTCATGCAAGGCTTCTATCGAAATCTTTAATTTTGAAGTCAGTATATAGGTGATAAATATCAACTTTAGATTAGAAATTACCATGTCATTCATAGTCTCATTCTGGTTTTTAGTCTCTTTAAGTTCCTTTGTTCAAACTCTAGCATGCTTAGGGAGGCTTCGTGTTCTGTGGAGTAGATTTCAACTTTATCCTTTTTATCCTTTGTGGATATTTCTAAGATTCTATTCATTCTTAGATCTCTTTCTTTTCCTTTGTTTCAGTCTCAGGTTTCAGTTTGAGGTATTGGTCTTTATGTAGGTTTTTCTCTTGTAATTTCATCTTGGTTACTTTTGGACTTTATTTTAATAAAAAGTTAAAGCGTAATTTATATTAGATCTAGTAGAGCTCATGATTTATAGATTAACTCATTTACTCAAGGACACAATATAAATGAATATCTCTTTAGAATTTATAGGGTTACCCTCCCAACAAGACCAGTTGTTGCTTTATATTTTAGGATTTACCGAGTAGAGCAATATCAAAGTTGATTACTTTTGGTTTATAGCAGGATGTTTATGCTAACCTGAGGATAGTTTCCATTCACATCTAATCAAAATAGATTTCTTTTCGTTTAAAATGTTTTTCTTGATAAACTAGTTTTTTCTTGGGGGCCTGTGTAAGGGTAATCAACGAATTTAATAGCCTCATAATTTCCTTGTGAATATTACTTTTGGATAATTATGGCAGCCTCTATGATTTTTACACCCTTTGTTACTATATTTGTCTAACCATTATGTCTTGAGATAAGTATCTACTTTGTAATTTGTTTAAGATTTGATTTTCATTTTTATTAAGTGGTTTTTGACTTAAACAGTGATACTAATGATTAGATTTAGAATTAAATTTCATGCTTCATTTAGACTTATTAATAGTTTCTGAACTTGATAGCGCATTGACGAGAAACTAAGAGGACTAGTTTTCAATATTTCATATTGATTTATAAAGAATTAACCCATTAGAGAATGAGGTTTCTAGCACATTTTTGCAGGATGTAGCAGTCAAAGAGTCTTTTTCAATCGAATAAATGAGAAAGTATAGATTAAGATAAAATTAAAGTCACCTTAAAGGAAGGCACTTTTTCCATGACCTCGCCCGTGCATGGGGTATCGAAGAACCACTTACTTCAAACAATGATTAAAGGTTCAATAAGAAGTTGATGTTAGGTTATCATATTGTAATATGAGGGAATGCCTTCTTTATTTTCATGTATTAGAATCTGGACCATGGTCCCATGCAAGGTTGGAGGTTTTCTCAGCCCCACTCTTTCCTACCACTGCCTGCACTGAGTGGGGTTTTTTAATTTCTTTTAAATTAATAAAATTCTTAGCTTCAGCCTTTTACTAATAAAAAAAAAATACTCATACCTAAGTTAGTGACATATCTATTAAATCAACAAACTATAAAAGGGATATCATGGCTGCCCTTCTTATGTCCTACATTCATCACAAGTTAGTCTTAATGTTTAAGCTACCTCAACCTTATATGTTTCATTAAAATTTAAGAGATACCCTAAAGGTTAATAATCATTCTAGCCTACTTTCCTCTCAAAAATATACTATTTACTTTCACTGAGTACTAATCTTTTACATATCATAAGTTTTATGCACTTATCAATTTTATAAATCTTTCTCATTAAAACCCAGGATTCTGATCATTAAAAAGCCATACCTAGAATTCCCCCTCTTTAAATTGAATTTTTAGAGGTGTCTATTTACCTTTTGCCTTCATATATAGTTATTACTAATGTGATAATTTTTATGTATAAATTATGTGTACCTTATTAGTGTTTGAATCCATAAGCTTCTAAATTCAAAATTTAACTCCTACTAATTTGAAATCTCGTTTAACTATTCTTTCATAGCTTATGCCTAAGAAACTTCATACATATTCCATTCACTCAAATGATCTTCATATCTAATTAAGGGGGTAGATAATCCTTTCATGGTTACTCCATTTATTATTTAGTCTTACTATTGATACCTTGATTTCCAAATCATCATAGATTAGACAAGTAATGAAACCACATAATATTGATTTTAAAAGATTCACTAGTATTAGCTACATTTGAATAAACTACTCTTTTGATCAGACAATTGTAAAAAGTTTTTCCTACATTCCTTCGTTAAATGATCAAACAATTAATTATGATTTTTCATCCATAGCTCTGAGGTTTTTTGGAGAGGCTTCATTTTTCTTCCTTTTTTGAATAGCAACATCACTTCCAGTCATGCTCTCAACTACTTCATTTTCTGAACCAATATAGCCTTCCCTATCTGTGTTCCCTACATCATCTTCCTTCCAATATATGTAAAACCAATCTCCATCTTCTGGGGCCCTAAAAGGAAAAAATAAAAATAAAAATAAAATCCAAATTTCTTCTGATGATAGGGCCTCTAGATAATAATGTTGCTAGGTCCTTAGTATTCAAGATAGGGGATGTAAGGACCGGTCTTCCATTGATCATAGGAATGTTGTAGAATCTAGGTTTTTTAATGGTTAGATCTCCCCTGACATTGTGGATAACTAAATTCATCCCTCCTAGATATTTGTGCTTAAAGATGCGAGCACATAGCCTTCTAATATCTATTTTTCCTAGATCTACCTGGATAGTTGAAGCAATGAACATTGCTAGAATATCAGATTTTACTCTGTAATGATCCTCATTATTAATAAATTTTGGCCCTAAAATCCTACAAACAGTCCTCAAAGTGAGAGTGTGGGTGTTGATCATGATGGATTTTATCCTTTACACAATGATTATGCCATCGAAGGCAACCTGAGGCTTGGACCCTTTCAGCTTGATGGGGCTTGTCATCTTCTCAGAGAAGAAGAGCCTAAATTGCTGAGAAGACTTAAAGAAGGATGGGATTATTTATAATATACCCCAACGCCTTTTCCTATTTAGTCTATTCCTATGTATGACTCTTGGGCTTCAGTAGCCTGAAAGGGGAAAAAATAATGATAAGTATATGAAATTAAAGATGGCTAGGAGAGTTGAAGTCCAAAGGATGATCAATCACTTTTAATTAATTGCTATTTCTACCATTTAATGAATATAATATAGATATTATTTGTGGATAATTAAAGACATAGCAACTTAATAAAATTTTGAAGACAAGGTCTGTGATTATCCTTTATCAATCATTATCTACGCATGCCAAAACCCAAAAATGAGATTAATGAGAGTATGCACAGTCTTACGAAGAAATAGAATACTAGGAGAGAAACAACCTTGAGACTCAGTGTCTGTTATAGTGCTTCTTACGAATTATAATTGTTTCTACCAAATATACTAAATTCCTAAAAACAATTTCTTTAAAATAATCTATTAATGGAAAGTATGCTTTAGGAATTACTACTCTAATGATACTTTTCCTTATTACACTAAGAGAGTGACTGAAAACATTCTTATCATGGCTAAACTTACTCAATTGATTGATGATAATTTGTTTAACGTCCTCATGATAATACATGACATTGGGTCCTTCAACAGGTTACAAATAACACAAAAAGGAAAATCCTCATACAATTACTATTAAAGTCAGATAATAAACATATATCTTACTGATAACATTAATAATATAAAAACTTATTTCAAATTTTATAACCACTATATATTTATAAGTTCATTTTTCTACATAATGGATAACCTTGTCTACCATTATCAAACAAATCATACCAAAAAGAAATATAACTGAACCATATTTTCAACTATAGATTTAGTATCAACTATGATTTAGTTTCTAGGTCTAGCTTATAGCAACCTACTACCCTATAAATTGGAAATAAACCTATTTCTTAAAACATTCCAAATGCTCAAAAAGAACCCTGTTAAAAAAAAATAACACAGAGGAACCTTTTAATCCTTCTATACCATTTTACAGCTCCAGCTACCTTCTCTCTTTTAAACAATAATGATGATTTATTCCTCCTACACTGGATTCCTTGAGTAGCGAGAGCATCTTTTCACCTCTAGAGATAGGATACAGATGTCTTCCATCTTGACTTCATCCAAAGCTTTTGGGATATTGAAACCTTCATCACACTAGTAATTTGGTAACCATTCCTTCTCCATATTTTCTTTGAGAAGTTCTTTGAACAGGAAATCCAGAATCCTACTCATTCTCAGCCATACTTCATCAAAACACTTCTCATCTTTGAAAGTCATCATCGGCACACACTGTGACTTAGGAATTTCCTAGAGATTTTTTCATCTCAGTCTTCATAGTGATTTATGGGAGTGGAATCGTTACATGATTATCAATGCTATAAAGCGTCTTTTCCAGCCACCCCATAAGATCCTCAATAAAGATAATCTTAGCAGCCTTAATAACATCATCCTTCTTACTCCCAATAAAGACAAAAAGAGCTATAAACTATCCTATTATGTTTCCATTCCTTCTAAATGAGAACTCATTGTCAAATTTATAGTATCCTATACCTTTTTCTAGTGCCCGCCTAGCTACAACAGAGAGGGGGTTCAGCATTCAGTTCCATCTCTCAGGTTTGATTGTTCCTCTCAAGGCCATGGCTCAGTGGTCTTCAAGAACAAACATGAGGAGCCTGGATTCCATTTCTCAATTATGACTGCTTCATGTACCTAGCAGGGTTTCTATAAAATCATTTGAAAATTGGGAGAGTACTTCTTTTACACTCCTTTGTAAAAGAGGATGATCATTTAATGATTTTTGCCTTGTCCCTGATTATGATTATATTTACACTCATCTTCCTTGAGATCTTTGAGGATTTTGTGATTAGTATTTGTCATTACATCACACTCATTAAAATAGGTGCCCACACTATGATTATGCTTTATTATCTTATCACATTAACTATTCCAAGACCTCGAATTCATCCCCTTTTGAGGGAAGGCATTAATTCTGGGAAGCATGTAACCATGACACTAAAAAATTCATACCACATGAACTTAGATCTAATCCATCCTTGTTTGAAACTAAAAGATTAAACCTTAATAAGTGAAGCTTTAATTAGGGTAATCAAATTTTGAGATAGATTGAGAGGGGAAATAATTTGAAATCCTTTTTTATTTGATTGATACGGATCCCATGCTACTAAGGTTTGATATTAATGAAATATGGGGTATTATAATTGTAACTTAAGCGTGATACTATGTTTTAGAGTCAAGTTTTAGATCCTAACTAAACTATAGTTCCAGAGGGGGTATATATGGTTAATGAATGAGAGGAGCTCAATATAAAGAATGCTTACAGCTAAGATAATATAACAAGTGCTTCAAACTATAATGAAGTTATTCATTGCCTAAGACTGAATGATGAGCTAAAATATTATATAAATTCCTATGAGATGGGATTCTAAAATTGTCTCTAATTACTTATTTGTATATAATAAAATGTATCCCATCAGTTGGGTATGTGCAGGATCATGGTATGCCAAGCTAGGCCCTTAAGTGGCAATGAAAATTTCAAAAATCAGGTTTAGGAAAGTTGACATAAAAATTTGAACAAGTTATAAATATTATATAAAAATTATGTAAGAAGATAATTTGTAGAAAATTGAATTTAGTTTCTAAGATACTAGGCCTTTTTTGAAAAACAATTATTTTATAAATTTCAAATTTCAAATTTCAAATTTCAATGTAGTAGTATGAAAATTTTAGGAAAAAATAAGTAGGTGTATGTCTGACCACCTTAAACACAATCAAATGAAATTTTTTTTTAACAAGATTCTAGATATAAGTAGTAGACTCCTGTCCAGATGTGACACATATTTTTTTGTAATTTTTTCCACGTAAATAATTAATTATGATTTTTCTTATACAACTTTTCCAGAATACCAAAACTCTTGTGTCTGACCACGTTAACCTTGTCTAAACTTTATCAAATTGATTTATTTTTTCTTGTAGTAGGCAAAGCATAGAATGTGACACATGTTTTGGATTTCAAAAATGTTATACAGTTTGAAAGTTATAGCTATTTTTCAATAAGTCTATCAATAAGGACTAGAAAGATAACAAGTTGTATGCACCCTAAAATGGTCGCCTAGACTTTGGGCCCCCATTCAACAATTTATCAAATCCCTAAATCAATATTTTCAAAAATTAACATTTTTCAATTATATTAATTTCCTTGATCAAATCCTTATTTTATCATTTATTCAATTATTTTCTATGGGCTAACCATTTTATCCTAAAGTCTTTATTTATTTAAAAGGAATTTCCTCCCCTTTTATTAAATAAAAAGGTCCCCACTTTTCCTCTTATCTTAAGTTGGACAAATAAAGCATTATTCTTATTTTATAAAAAGAAGAAAAGTAATTTTTGTCTCATATGGACAGAAAAGTCAACTCTTATTTTCTTATTGGAGGAGATTTGTGCACATGGATTGCTCCTCTTTCAAGCTCCACCCTTGATTAAATCTTTTGCCTCTTAATCTCCATGGTCCATTCCTTTTCAATTCCTTTAAAAGGAGAGCTCTTTTCTCAGTCTTAGATCCCAATTTTGAATACTAATCTTATGCTGCAAGATTTCTTGGAGACTTTGGAGCTTTGGAGATCATTCTTACATTCTTGCATTCTTAGCTTAGCTTTCATGGCATCTAGCTTAGTTTCCTTTATGCTCTAGATTAGCTCACATAGCTTAATTAGCAAGGGTTTGTAATACTTTCATTTTCATAGATTAGCTTGCATCTTCATTCTTAGCATAGTTGCATTGCATTGCATTTCTATTGTTGATTCTTGAGGATATTGGCATTCTTGCCCTTGTCTCTTTGAGTCTCCCATTGTGTGGTTTACTAGCAAGGTTGCATGCTTCAATAGCTCTAGCTGAGAGCACCATCAACATCCTTGTGACTCCATGCCTAGGGAGCTCTAGGTCGATTTCTCAAGGTTTTCCACTCATGGATTCCCTTGGAAGTAATGACTTAGAGAAGTGCACTATTTAGTGTGTACATTTTTGGTGCCCGCCGTGGGGCAGAACACTCTTGTTTTGTTCATCCTTTTATGCATTTCCATCAATTTTTTGTCATTATTTGCTTATTTTTTTTGACTCTATTTTTTTTCTAATAGAATTATCATGCGACAATTTTCTAGTGTTGTACAATAGTTTCTTGTATACCAGTGCGATACTTTACTAGTTAAAGTATCACGTACCTTGGTAGACTCTGTCACACTATTGTTTTGTTCTCTGTCACATGCAAGTATTAGGAACTATCACATAGGGATAAAGTATTGCAGAAATACATAGAGAAGTATCACATGACTCTTCCTCTGATAGAAATATCACCCAAGCCTAGCAGTGAGAAAGTTTTGTCATTTCTTTGCAAGATTTACTTGGTCTGATTCAAATTTCCAATTTGTAGTGGTAGAACAGACTTTGGTTTGTAGATTTTATTTGGTTTTGATGTGCTAACCCTTGTAGGGCTAACAAGTTATGCTTATAGGTTCTCTCATTGCTTAAATATTTTCTTAAAAGAACGCATGTCAAAGCTCCAAATGCACAAGGGCTACTAATGGATTTTGCAGAGCTTCCCAAAGCATAAAAACCAATCAAGTGCTTGTTTAATTGCTTTCTTTTTTCGTGTGGCATATACTAGTTGTTTCATTTCATAGGCACTTAATATCTTTTTGTAGCGATCTTTGTGTGGTAGGAGAGTATGCTCTTCACCTTTGTGGTGAAACAGAAATCTTGACCCATCTTTTGATTTTGAAAGCAAGAGGGTAATTGAACCTTTGCTTGGTGTGTTTGGGAGAGATTTTTGAGCTAGGAGAATATGCTCTTCACCCTTGAGGTGAAATAGAAATCTTGAAACTCAAAGGTTGATCCACTCTTTGTTTAGGTTTTAGAATCCTTTAGTGGGCCTGCTCTTGAGCAATCAAGAGGAACAACCCAAGTGGGGACAAGATTTTTGCTAGCTATTTCAACCCACTATAAACTCAAGGCTATCAAGGGCACAAAACCTTGGTAGACGTAGTACTTGTCTTCGCTTGATGTGAGAACTTGTGGAATTGTGACCATGAGGAAAATGTGAGCAACAATGCTTAAGGTACTCTTGTGGCCACGAGGTCTATTACTTGCCGCAAGGTAAGGAGTCCCTTTGGGGAGCAAGAGGGGTATTACAAACGGAAGCCCTTACTAAGAACCATAGATAGAAGCCACCCTATTTTTCTACTTAGCTTCTTGGTGCAAGGATTGATCCTAGTGGACTAACCTAGATCACCCCAAGATTACTCACCATATGTGTTCCTTTGGTTGTGTCATTGACACTTCCAGGACAAAGCCAATATCTATTGTGGGTAACCACTTTGTGTGAGGAAATGGAGCATCAAGTGTGGGCCAAGTTGTTAAGTATTGAGCCATTATATTTTTAGGCTAGTAAGTTCTTCAAGTGTTCTCACTGTGATCTACCGATGTAAACATTCTCAAATATCAAACATCACGGTAGCATTCATAGGATTTTATTGCTTTGATATCACAATTGCTTGTCTTGGCAAGGTTGCTTTTGTCCTTGTGCAAGTGTTATATGACATGTTTGATCACCTACTATTTGCAAAATTATCTAATTATTTCTGTCACTATGCTTGAAATAAAAAAATCCAACCTTCAAACTAAAATTTTGACCGAATTGCCCTTAAAAATGAAATTTTTAGCACTCACTAGTCAAGAGTCGTACGATCCTGAAACTATATCACACACTATTTTGAGATTTATCGTGTGATAGTTCGTTACTAGAAAACTATTGCACTACTTTCCTAGAAAGTATTGTATAGGCTACCTAGAAATTGTTGCACTACTTCTTGCGAAATATCACCCAGTTAGAAACTATTGTACTGTTAGCCTGGAAACTGTTAGACATAATCTTTTTGTTGTCTGTCTGGTTTATGCAATTTTCAGTCTTTCCTTAGTCGACCAAATTTTAGTAGGTGACTTACTCTACTGCTAGAAACCTGTTTGTACCTTAGGTTCCTATTTTTAGACCCCTTGAATTAGTGTTCTCTAATTTTACAAACTAGTCTTGCTTGGCATCAATAAGTTAGGAATTATCCTTGTTAAAAAAGTACACCTTTAGATTCTTGGTAACAAATTTGGAGAGTTTCAGTACTCTTTTGTCCAATTCACTTCCATAAAAATTCAATTTCAATTTCAAATATATTTGGTTAAATCCATGCTCCTGGTCCATATGTGTTAGGATACTCATCCTTTTATTATACACCTCTATGGCAATGATTGGTTTACACCTTTTGCAACATTCTATCTCACCATCTCTTTTTGGACAATTGAACACTTTTACTATCCTAGTTTGGTATTGACATTTCATAGGGTCATCTTATCACCAAGGGTCTTTTTCTTTCATGTCGGTTATGACAAGGTACCAAGTTAGTCAAGGAAAATGACCTCAATTTGTCTTTGATCAGTTACCCTTAGTCCAAACTTGTCAAAAGTGAAAGGGAAAGGAACCCATCTTTCATCAATCACCTAGGAGTGAGTCTAAAACTTGGTTTGACCCAAAGAGGAATCCTAGTGAGTTGAGTACCTCTTTAGCACCTTCTTAATTAGATATGGACATGAGCTACACCATGACTAGAAAGGAGAGAGAAACGATGGATCAAAATCTTGATGACATTTTCCAAAGACATAGGGATAACATGCTGTTTGGAGATGACAATCAACTCGAATCACCTCCTATTAACTAAGATATTTAGACGCCCATCAAAGAGATGAAAGACATTATGGGTGAGCTCACCAAGATGCACGGTCACAACATGAAGACCAAAACAACAAATCTGGTGATGCTCATGTAAATGCAACATTCACTAACAACTTGTTCAAACATTCAAGACCCAACTCTCCGCTCAAGACAACCTCAAGATATGAAAATGAAAGGCTTAAAAGAATTGAGTGCAAAAAGAGAGCCTTTTTGGATGAACAAGATGCTAAAGAAGAAAGGTTTAGACACCTAGAGGTGGAACAACAAGCCTTGTTGGAGTTGAAAAGAAAAGCATTCCAAGAGGAACAAGATAGGCTTTTAGCCCAACAACTCAATGATCAATTCAACAATAGGGGTACCAACAGTGGAAACAACTCTCCACCATCTACTCCCTCAAGAACTCCAAGAAGTAGAAGGTGATCAAGGACCCCTTCAAGATCTCCTAGTCTTAGAGGAAGGAGGATTCCAATGAGCTCATCATGGCTCTCAACATGGAGGAAGTAGTGCAAGTTTTGATGATCAAGATTTTATGAGAATGCAACAAGAGCCACTATTCCAACAATATGTAGAGAAGTATCTTGATCAAAACAAGGATAGGTTCCTAGAGAGCTTGATTAACAAGGGTGTCAGAGTCCCTTACAATTTTGATGTGGATAGAAGAATCAAGAAACAAGGACCCTCTCAAGAAGAGGAGATCAAGAAACTCAAACGTATGATGGAAAAGGTGTTGGCACCTAAAATTTCCTTTTCACTTGACGCTATTTGTCCCAATCCTTTTGATAGAAGTGAGAGTATGAAAGATTTTCCTAGGAAAGTTGAAATCCACCAATATGACAAGTATGATAGCAATGGTGACCCTCATGATCATGTGCGTCAGTTCTACATCATGAGTTTTGAGTTTCACCAAGATGACTCCTATCTTATGAGATTATTTCCAAGGAGTCTCAAGGGCCAAGCCATGGAGTGGTTTACCAACATAACCCCTCCTATCAAAACTTTCAAGGAGCTTGTCCATGGATTTGTTCAAAATTTTGCATACAACTTGTCAAGATCAGTCACTATGTTAGACTTGTGCAATTTAAAACAAAACCAAGGGGAATCCTTTGTTACCTTTTTACAAAGGTGGAGATGATTGTGCTCTCTCTATTCTAGGACTATTTCTAAGCATGAAAGGATTGATATCATTGTTACCAATTTGGTGCCTGAAATGTGGTCTAAGGTTTGGAAGATGGTCTTTGATTCCTTTGACACTATGGTCAAAACTGCATGTGAAATTGAGGATGTCTTGAAAGAGCAAGGCATTTTGACCAAACATAGCAATAACAACAATGGTCAGAATACTAACAATGCTAATAAGGAAAAAGACAAACACTCACACTGGGACAAGAATAAGCAAGTAGTCAATGATGGAGTTGTGGACTCTTCCCAATCCAAGGATCAAGGAGTCCTTCATTTGTCTAGTGTAGTCCAAGCTATGAAGCTCAACACATCCTCCAACCAACAAGAGCATAAAAGAAAGTATCAAGAAAAGCCTAAAAAGGAGAGGTGACAATTTTCTAAAATGGGTGACTCCTATGAGGATGTTTTCAAGATGCTTATTGCCAATAACCTTGCACAATTGCAAGATCTAGAAAATTTATGCATACCTAACATTAAGACACATTGGTGGAATGAAAAGGCTTTTTGCAAATACCACAATGGCATTGAACATGACATCGAACATTGCTGGAAACTTACACACCTTATTCAGGATCTTATTGAAAGTGGAAAACTTCAAATTGATGGGTTGACTACCAATGCAGACCATAAGGCATTCAATGAGCCTTTGCCCAAATATGAAAAGGGGGAAACCTCTAAACCCAAGAATGGCAAGGCCAAAATCAACTATACCTACAAAGGTGCAGAAAACATTGTCAATATGCTTGAGATTGTCGAGGAAAGTGTCAACATGATGAGAGACAAAGATCCTTATGGTTATGATGTGGGCTCTCCTCCTATATTTGATGAAGAACCTATGGTGGTGCTTAGGGGTCCTCACTCTCAAAGGTCATCCCAAACTCTTAACGCTATCACCAGAACCCAAAGTCAAGGTCCTGTGGTTATTAGAGGTCCTAGTTCCAACCAGTCCAGCAAACCCAAGCAAGTGACATCTAAGAATGTCACCACCAAAATAATAGTCAACCCTGAAATGAGCTATAATCTTGTTGACCAGTTACAAAGAATTCCATCTCAAATCTCAATCTTTGAACTCTTCAAATTGTCTCCAAGACATAAGTGTATCCTTGAGGATGCTTTGTGTGTAGCCAATGTTCCTAACAACATAGATGTTGACCAATTCCAGAACATGGTTAATCACCTTACCAGCCCTCAGTACCTAACATTCTTAAAAAAAGATGACAAAGCCTTGAGCCATCTGCATAATCTTTCCCTTCATATCGAAGTCATGATCCACAAAACCCATGTCAGGCATGTGTTGATTGATGGGGGTGCTAGGCTCTATATTTGTTCCTTGAGTTTGTTGAAGATACTAGGTTATTCTAAGAAAGTTATTGATACCTAAAAGAAAATTACCATTAAAGCCTATGATGAGGTAGAGAGAAGTTCTAAAGGGTTGGTCATCCTTCTTGTTAGGATTGGCCCTATTGAAAAGGACATTTTGTTCCAAATTGTTGATGCTAGTCCTTTAGCATATAATATCCTACTTGGTAGATTATGGATCCATGACATACAAGCAGTGCCATCCACCTACCACCAATGTGTTAAGCTCCCCTATAATATAGTAGAAGTCTATATACCTAGGGATAGCACATTATCTGTTAATGAAATTTTAGTAGGAACTCATGTTCCTCTCAATAGGGAAGTGGAGGATTTTGATGCAACTCTAGCACAATGTAAGGATAAGTTCAAATCCATGGACCTTGGTATGGGGGGATATCAAATTGAATCCTTTACAAAACTACCATTCTCACCTAGGTCCTATGCCAAACCTTCATAAGAGATGTGTCCTTCATCTTTAGCTATGACTCTATTTGGTACATTTGTAGAATCCTCACTTCCTATCTAGGATGAAAAAGAAGAGGTGTCTGTCAAGGACTAGATCTATAGAGAAGACAAATACATGCATAATGAGAACTTCTGTCCCTCTCCTAAGGCCTATGGAAGAGGGTACACTCTTTTCAAAAGTATGGGCTATCCAGGTCATGGTCCTCTTAGTCACAAATTAGATGCTAGAGTTGAACCACTCGATCATGCTCTTTTTGGACGCAGGTCTAAAAAAATGGTTGGCCTAGGTTTTGAAAGTCAAAATAAGAAAAATGCTCCTATCCTTGCTGTGATGGATAGTGATGATGAATCAAACTACATACCCAATTTTCAAAATCAACAAGATAGGTGTGAAGATTGGGTCCCTTCCACCAATCTCCTATGGGGAGATTCAAATACTCCAGTTGCCAATCCAATGGTTTCAAACCTAGAACAAGAAGAATCCATTGTTGAAGATCATGTTGAGGATCTTATTTAAGAAAACTAATACATAACTGGCATTCAAGAAGATGTTACCCTTGGTGAAATCAAAGCCTCTACCTCAAGGCCTCAAAAATATGCTTGGTGTAAACATCCCAGCCAGGATTCAGATATAGACTCACATGAGTATGAATGGGAATCTCTCTCTGATTGTTCTATAGTTGACATGGACATTGATGTTGTCCATAAATACGGTTCCCAACCAAAGGTAGCTAGTGAGTCTAGTGTAGGATTAGTGGATTCAAATCTGCAAGTCACTTTAGTGGATGATGCTTTGGTTGGTAGGATAAGTCCTAATTTGGGTACCTTAGAGGGATACTTGATGGACCCTAATTCTGCAATCACCAAAGCTGAGACCATTCTCATACAAAGAATTGAACCCATCATTGACCTACCCCTTGCCAATCCTCACCTAATTGATTGGTCTCAGTGCTATCAAGAACCTCAGCTCCTAAATTTCCAAAATGACTATGAGATAGCATGTTACCTAAATTCCCTTGAACCTATAGTCTCTTCCATCAGTGAACCAAATACAAGCATGATAGAACTATATATCAAGTACCTTAGTCACAAAATGAAAAGAAAAGAAAAAAAGAATAAGAGTTCTGATGGCGAAAACCACTGTGTGGTGGTGTCAGAACCTAAAAGAGCAAAAATAAAGGATGTATCCAAGGGTGAAAACCTCTTTGAGGCACCTAAGGATGAGGTACTTGATCATCTCCCAAGTTACTTTCAAGACAAGTCTTCAGTGCTTGTTGAGACTACATAGCTATTTAATTTGGGTACATAAAAGGCTCCATAAATAGTCCATTTGGCTCAGTCTCTATCAACATAGGAAAAAGAAGCATATACCAAGTTCCTACAAAGCAAGAAGATTAATTTTTCTTGGACTTACTCAGACATGCTAGGGTTGGATACTAATCTCATTATGCATCACTTGTCCATAGCTCTAGGTATCAAACCAGGAAAACAAAAATTGAGAAAAATGCATCCTCACATAGCTCTTCTTGTCAAAGCTGAACTAGAAAATCTCCTCAGTGTAGGATTTATAGGAGCCATTGATTATTCCGAATGGATATCCAATATTGTACTAGTTGCAAAACATGACAAGTCCATTCGCATCTACGTAGATTTTAGAGATCTTAATAAAGCATGCCCAAAGGATGATTTTCCACTTCCAAACATAGACATGATAGTGGACATGACCACAGGTTATGAGATCTATTCTTTGATGGATGGTTTTTCTGGGTATAATCAAATCAAAATAGCTCCTGAAGACTAGGAAAAGACTGCATTCACTTATGCATGGGGAACTTATTGCTGGAACGTCATGCCATTTGGACTAAAAAATGTAGGAGCTACTTACCAAAGAGCTATCAAAACTATCTTCCATGACATGATGCATAAGAATATGGAAGATTATGTGGATGACACCTTGGAAAAATCTAAAAAAAGGGATACACACCTAGGAGATCTAGAAGTCATTCTAGATCGTATGGAACAGTTTCAATTAAGATTAAATCCCAAAAAGTGTGCATTTGGAGTCACCTCTCGAAAAGTCCTAGGATTTATCATTTTAGCCAAAGGAATAGAGGTGGACCCAGAGAAATTTCAAGCAATATTGGATATGCCACCTCCCAAAAACATCATCCAAATGAGGAGTCTCTACGAATGCCTTCAATCTATAAGGAGGTTTATTTCACAACTGGCTGATAGAGCTAAACCCTTTAACAAGACTCTACACAAAGGGGTTAAATGTGTCTAGAATGAAGATTGTCAGAAAAGTATGGACCAAATCAAGCAATACTTGGCCAACCCTCCAATCTTAATACCTCCTATCCCAGGAAAACCACTCATATTGTATGTGTCAGCAATAGAATCTTCCCTGGGGGCATTATTGGCTCAACTTAATGATACTGGAAAAGAAAGAGCTATATATTACATCAATTGTACTCTTGTGTCATATGAGGTCAATTAGACTAGTATTGAAAAATCTTGTCTTGCAGTGGTGTTTGCTTCCCAAAAGTTGTGACATTACATGCTTGCGCATACAATACACCTTATTGCAAAAATTGATCCTCTCAAATATTTTCTTGGTAAGACTATGCTCACAGGTAGACTGGCTAAGTGGATGATGATCTTATCAAAATTTTACATAGAGTATGTTGAGCGTAAGGCTATAAAAGGACAAGCCATTACAGACCAATTGGCTGATTTACCAATTTGAGATAAAGCACCAATTCAAGTTGAATTTCCAGATGAGCACATAATGTACATGACTGCAAGAACATGGAAGATGTTCTTTGATGGCTCTTTCATGCAAAATGGTTCAGGAGGAGGAGTGTTGTTTGTTTCTCCACATGGGTACACAATTCCTAAGTACTACAAACTTTTTTTCTCATGTACAAATAACATTGCTGAGTATGAGGCTTTGACAAATGGACTAAAAATGGCAATAGAATGGAGAATTACATAGCTGCATATCTATGGGGATTCACAATTAATTATCAACCAAGTTAATGAAGAATACCAAACCAAGGATGAAAAATTGGTACCCTACAAGAAAATGGTTGATTCATTGTGACAATATTTCACCTTTGTTACATTTCAACAAATCCCTAGAGCAGAGAATAAAGTAGTTGATGCTATGGCTACATTGGCCTCACTCCTTCAGCTAGAACAACATGAGTCCATATTCAAATTCCTGGTGGAAGAGCTACGCTACCCTATCTAAGACTCCCAAGAAATCCAAGTTATCTATACCCTTGTTGGCCATAAGTCATCCTAATATGGTGCCAATTACTCATTCCATGATAGCATTATCCCTGAAACCTTCAACCATTTTGAACAAAGAAACTTGACCTGAAATGCCTCTCACCATACCCTTATCTCTAGTGATCTGTATAGGAGGGGTTTAGATGGGACACTTCTTCAGTGCTTGGAAAAGGATGAGTCCAACTAGGCATTAGCTGACATTCATGAGGGAATTTGTAGAGGACATTCCAATGGTCTTGCTATGGCCCGAAGGTTGCTTAGGGTAGGGTACTATTGGCCTACCATGCAGATAGATGCAGTAGATTTTGCTAAATCATGCAAAAAGTGTCAAAAACATGGTAACCTGATACATGCTCTAGGCAAGGAGCTTATTCCTTCTATTTCTCATTGGCCATTTCAGTACTGGGCCTTTGACCTTGTTGGATAGATTCATCCCAACTCATCAGGTGGACACAAATTCATTATCACTGCTACTGATTACTTTACCAAATGGGTAGAAGCTGTCCCACTTTTTGTTGCCTTGGGAAAGATAGTTTCTCTATTTATTTTGAACCATATCATTTGTCAGTATGGAGTGCCTTCTAAAATAATCACTGACAATGGAGTTCAGTTTAAAAACAAGGACCTTAAACATATCTGCAAGAAATTCAAGATAAAATAGCATTGGTCCTCCATTTACTTCCCCCAAGGAAATGGACAAGCAGAGGCTTTGAATAATACCATTCTCAAAATTCTCCATATAACAGTTCACAAGAATGGTAGAGACTGGCATCTATAGATAAATCCAGCCTTGTGGGCCCATAGAATGAGTATTCATACTCCAACAGGGGCTACTCCTTTTTCCCTCACTTATGGTGCTGAAGTAGTGTTACCTTTAGAGGTGGAGATTCCTTCTCTTAGAGTTTCCCTTAAAGGTCTAGTGATAGATGAAGACTACTACACCATGAGGCTCCAAGAACTAGAACTTCTAGATGAAAAGCGTAAAGCATCATTTGATCACATGAGAGTCTACCAAAAGTGTATGTCCAAAGCATTCAACAAGAAGGTTCATCCTAGAGAATTTCAAGTGGGGGATCTTGTCCTATGAGAAAACCCTAAGAACCAACAACATAGAGAGAAAAAGGGAAAATTTGAACCTAATTGGCTTGGACCATACATTATTACTGTTGCTTTGTGGATAGGTTCTTATTTACTATCTTATTTACTATGCTTATTTACTCCTTGTCTTTCACATCATGTCCTTTTCTTGTCATCACAAGGGGTTAATCTTATCATCATATCTATCCCAAAAAGATCTTTTTCAAAAATAGGAGTCTATATCATAAACATGAGAATTAAACATACATCTATGAGAGAGATTATACATGAGCATATGTAACATACATTTTGAGCAATATGACAAGACAATATAAAAATTGAAACATCCATCACAACTGGGACAAGTACACAAGATATATCACAAATCTCATAAATCTCATATATATAAATGTCATGATACAAATACAATGCGGGATCCAAAATCTAGATAATGTTTGAGGGTATGTCTCTATACATCTATCATCTTAAACCTAAGTCTGGCTCACCCCATCATGAGGTGGTGGTGGTGGTGGAGGTGGTGCCGCCACCCTATCAGGTACCATGTCCGACATGCCTACCCTCTGAGAGTAGAGTGGCACTCTCCATCCCTCTGGTACAGCCTGTATGTAGAGTCCATGATAATACATAGCTTGTGCTGCCTCTCGCTAGATCTCTGCTACATCAGCCTGTGCCACCCTCTCTCATTGATCTATCTTAGCTTGTAGATTAGTCAACTGCTAGTCTCTCATGGCTATAGTAATCCATAGCTACTGCAGCTTTGTCTCTAACACTTGGATCATCACCCTAAGATCCTCTCCCCTTGTAGGCTGTTCCTACCTAGCATCCACCCATCGGCGAGATGGCCTCACCATGTCATCCCCCTTATCCTCAAAAGCCTATCTCCATGACAATTTTTGGCCACCTGATTAGGACCCTATCCTATCTCCCTAACCCTCCCTCTCCCTCCTCCATCCCCTCCATTTGTGTCATCCCCATCATCACCCTATGCTACCTGCTGTGCATCAGGTATAGTAAATATAGGGAATGGAAAATTCTGCCACTCTGCCCTATAAGCGGCATCCACACCTACATCTGCCATATCTAGGAGATAGTCCCATGGCTCCTTGTGTATAGCCACAACATCTTGTACTACCTACTGGTGGTCCAACATTGACAAACATCCATGTCCCTCCTCATCCCTAACTTAAGCATAGGTAGTAGTCTCTGTGGGCACCCTCTGCTGGTGCCCAAACTATCTCCAAACTTAGGTGATCATGAATTGCTCTACTATATCAGAGTGTAGACCTAATAGTGGCTAGCTACATAACATGTAACCTAGCTCTTGATCCCAATCAACCCACTGCTCACAAGCCCTGTATGGTCTCCACTGAAATGATGTGAGATCATCCAATAACCTATGGTAATATGTCACATCCCC
>BSBK01004535.1:1812500-1960000 GCA_027943335.1 Chamaecyparis obtusa
AATTATGCTTTATATGCTTGTTTTTTGCAGGAAATAAAGAAATGTCGCCTTCATGAAAAGAAATGACGCCTACAGTAATTAAATGTCGCCTTCAAGAAAAGAAATGTCGCCTTCAACAAAAGAAATGTCGCCTACAAACAATCCAGTCACGCCTGTGAACTCTGTTTTCACGCCTGCATAACTGAGAATTTCCTGTTGTCGGCAATTTCTGTTCCGTCTTAGCATTCTTTTTCTGTCGCCTGTGACAAAAGAAATCACGCCTGTAACTAAAGAAATCACGCCTCTGTCTTATTTATCTGTCGCCTTTTGAGGTACAGAATGTCGCCTGTAGGAATTAAATGTCGCCTCTGCACTTTCCAGCGTCGCCTATAAGCTGGACAGTGTCGCTTTCTATTTTTTGCTTGGAACTGGTTTTTTCTTTTCTTTTACAGCAAAGGTCAAAACAAAATCTTGAATGACATTAAGGAAATGAACTTAGGTCCTAAGTGTCATTGTCAATTTGAAAATCAAACCAAATCTTGAATGCACTAAAGGAACAAACAACTCTATTCCCTCATCTGTTTCAGATTCCAAAGCAAGCAAAATCAATCTTGAGTGATCTAAGGGACAAAACAAAGCTTTTTCAAAGTTCTTAAGACAAATCGCTAATCAAATCTTGAATGCACAAAAGGAAAGAACTTGCAAACGTTCAATTCATTTACATTTTGAGGAAAGGAACAAATCAAAATCTAAACACGTGTGTCTTCATTTTTCAAAGTTCAAACAAACTTAATCAAATTTGGGAAAATGAACAAAATCTGCTTGATGTGCATATAGGAGTTTTTCAATTCTTGCATAATCCTTATTAGAGTAAGCAACGTGGAACATTTGAACTTGGACAAGTTCACTTGTTCTACTTTTAGCGAGGCCTGTCCAAGGAGAAGCGCTTCCTCCTCGGAGAACGACCTCAAACCGGTATCCCCCCCGGCCGGTATACAAATAAGTGAATACCAAAAGAATCACTTACATCTCCTAATCACCGGGTGTTCGTGCCAAACACGTGTCTGGGGATGGTAAACATTCCTCTCCCCCAGCATAATTGGCAAGGCTCTTAAGTGAGTCACGGATGATCAGCATAACCGGGTATGGAGACACCACGGAACTATTAAAAACCTGATAAAATAGAGGCTACCTTATCTACATCTGAAAGTATCAAAATCCTTGTGCAAGGACCGATTCCAAGGGGTTTACCGGGTCGCCTCAAGATTACTCACCATTTGTATTCCCTTCTGGGGGATACCAAGCTGTGGGCAAGCGATTTTGATACTCACCTTCCTTAGGTAGATCTGTTTGAAGTGCTTGACAGTCAAAGACTCCGTGAAAACATTTGTCAAAACATACACTTTCAAAGCATTTATCAGAGTCTTTTATCTTGTTTGTATCTCACAAAGTTGCTTTGTCCTTTGTGAAGATTGCTTTTATCAAATCCTTTGCCAATGGAAAAACATCGAGCAGATCTATAACTTGGTTCGAAGGACAATCAGAGCAGCCATCCCAAAACTTGGTCATCTCCCATCCCTTTGTCTATCTTCTTCTAGAAAACCGTCTTCTTCCGTCAGTCATCCCAATCTGAGTCTTAGTCTTCCAAACCATCTTCGTCCTTCCTCCTTATCCAAACTCATCTGCAAGTCAGCATGTCTCCAATCTATAATGAGTTTGGTTATGATATCTCTCCTCTCCCACCAATCGATCCTAATGATGATGAAGGTCTTGTAGACCATGATGCCTATTACAGCCAGTTTCCTCCAAGCAACCCCCAGCGTTCCATCATTCCTCCAATCCAGCCAACCATGCATTCACGCTTATCTCCTAGCACTCCCTTTCATGTCCTCGGCAAGGCTAGCACTCCTTTTCATGTCCTTGGCAAAGCAACCCCAGTATCTTATCCATCCCCAACTTATCCTTGTCTTCAACCTACACCTCTTCCATATGCTCCTTTCAGGCCTCCACTTTCTGCTATGGTCATTTCTCCATCGCCATCATCCCTTAGAAACACTTCACGTTACTTCCCCTATCTAAGGCCTCCATCTGCCCATCCTCCAAAAAATTCTGAAATCCAAGATTCTAGTCCTCCCATCCTTTTCACCAAACCTCTATCCTTTCCCAAACCACCATCTTCTACTCCAAACCCCAATCCTCCATCCTGTCCCAAACCACCATCCTCTCTTCCAAACCACATTACCAAAAATCTTTCCCCACCAGCAGAGTTCATCCCTCAACCCACTCCAAAACTTGTACCTCAAGCCATTAGCCCTGCCTCTTCAGCACCATCATCCCCTCAAGCAAAACCCAAAGCTCCCTTTTCAAAGTCATCTTTTTCATGGGTGTTCCCTTCTTTCTCTCCTCCTTCGCGAGCATCTACCCAAGCACAAACCCCACTTTCATGCGAAGACCATCCAAGTTCCCCATCTCCTCCACCTTCCAAACCTTCTTCACCACAAAAGTCTCCAAGAAAACCAATAACAGAACCCAAGGAAGAACCAATAACAGAACCCAAGGAAGAGCCAATAGCAAAACCCACGCCTGAAATTGAAAAGCCAAGCAATCCTTCATGTGAAGCCATCATTGATGAGGCCCATCCAGCGCTCCCATCTATTATCTATCTTCCATACATCCCAACCGTTGATCCTCTTCCATCTCCTATCATCGTTGAGTCCCTTCCATCTGGAGTCTCCATCCAATCCCCAGAATCATCTCCTCCTAGCATTATCCAAAGCATACCTAATGAGCTTCATGAGTTCACCCTTCTTCCTACCATTGCAGCTGAAAGATCTTCCATCCTTTTATCCATACCATCTAAAGAGTTCTTCCTTCTTCCAGACACCCCAGCAGCAGAGTTCCCAATCCTTCTATCCACTCCCTCTGAAGAGTCCATCCATATATCCACTAATCCTCTATCTGAACAAATCCCATTGTGTCAAGATCTGGACCAAAAGCATGTTGAAATATCTATAGAAGAACATCAAGATCCAACCCCTTTACTTCCCCCATCGCATGTTCTATTGCCTCCATCACCTTCAATCCAAAATCCTACAATCCCAATTCCTCCAATCCAAGATCCTATCATCCCAGTTTCTCCAACTAAAGATCCAATACCATCCCCCAATCCTAGTCAAAATCCCAACATCCTATCCTCTCCTCTTGAGGATCCGCCAGTCCAAACTAAACAGCTGCCATCACTCTATCCACTTGGAAAACTAACATTTGTCAAAGGCAAACCACTTGAAGAAGAAGACATCAGCTTCTTATCTTCCATCAGGGAACCAGAAAATGGCTATTTGTCATTCACCCCAAGTCAAAAATATCCTTGTCTGGATAAAATGCTAAAAAGATGGAACTATCAAGGCAAAGGCCTTGGCACTCACGAACAGGGAAATATACAGCCCATTCAAGGCAAGAAACATCCAAAAGGCTATGGAATTGGTTGCACACCAGAAGAGGACACTCCCTCCACATCAGCGAAAGGTACTTCATCCAGAAATGTTGGTACAGCTAAGGCAAAGTTCAAACATCCATTTAAAACCAACAAAACATCTTCCAAGAACCACAACGCAATTCCTCCCCCTCCATCGTTACAACCGAGGAAAACCTATCATATTCCTCCTTCATCCTCCCCATCCATTTTGGGTCCCTATGTCCCAAAGTCTTTCAGCGCATCTCCGTTACCCAGCAAATCCATTTTGGGACCTTATATCCCAAAATATCATCCCCCATCTTATCCTACTCAGCCTTTCATCCAACATCCAAGCATCCCTAGTCAAGATCAACAACGGCACATGTCTACATATCCTATCTACCAATCTCCTTCCATCTCTCCATCCAAATTTCCTCCATCCCAGACAACTCCTCATATTCCTCCCAATGCTCCTCGCAACTTGGATGCCATATCGCGCATGAATAAAGGGAAAAATCCACAAAAAACCCAGGATTGTTATGTCCAATCTAATCGACATGCACAATCAAAGCAAAATCCAATCAAGCAAGCCAAAGCAAACCACTGGCCACAAAGGCCCATCAAAGCAAATGCCAAATCTAATGCATCCCAATGGCTGCAAAGGCCCAATGATGATTACCATGTCCAGTCTAATCGACATGGTCAATCAATGCAAGCTCCAATCAGGCAATCAAATGCACCGCAAAGGCCCAGCAAAGAGCCAATCAGGCATGCTAAAGCACCCCAATGGCTCCGAAAACCTAGCAAAGTCCAAGCAAAATCTATCACATGGCCACAAAGGCCTAGCAAAGAAAAAGCACAATCTGATGCCCACCAATGGCCGCAAAGGCACACTAAAGCTAAAACAAAAATGATGTGGATCCCAAAGCAAAAAGATGTAATCCATCTAACAAAAACATCCACAATGGCATCCAACGTTGCCCATCTCCCAGCTCCTCAATCTTCCCCTCCATCTCCTCCGTCCTCTAGCATAAATCTTCCATCACATCTATCTCTATCTTCCACATCCAATCATCCATCTTCCTCGCAACATGTGCCAATGTTGATCCTGACAACATCCCCCTATCTTGATCACTTTCCATCCTTCCATCCAAACACTTTCTACCACCATCTTTCCCATCTCCCCCATCCGATCCATGACTTTGCATGATCCTCCCTGTCCTGCTACAGTTGTACCAACATCCAGGCACACAATCAGAAGAAATCAGTGAAGAAAGTCAGCAAAGATCAGTCAACACATCTAAAACAACAAAGGGAAATCAATGACAAATCAGAGAAATCAGCAAAATCAGCAATCAATCAGGCTTCAGCATCAACATGTGTCCATCAGCTTGAAACGGAAGCATATTTTGGAGAGGAGGTAAGCTTTAGTCGCAAAAGTGAAAAAATCAAAGGCAAAATCATGAGTCTTTATGTGAAAACCCTTCTGGGGCACATTCTGATTCCAAAACAGTAAAAATAAAGGGCGTATCTTCTAGTGAAAACTTGGCAATTCAAGCGCTAGAAGATGGAGCTTTGCCTCTTCCTCCTATCTGGGATAACAACACATGATAGTTCCCTATCAACATTGCAAAAACCAAGCCAGTTAACTTGGGTACAGAAGAATGTCTGCGGCATGTATCCATTGCGGTTAACCTGACAGAAAGTGAATCATGACCTTAAGTGCCTTGCTCCGAGGAGTCAATTATCAACTGTGCATGGTCATATGCACATGCCTAGGTGTGATCTTAAGCTTGTCATCCATCATCTAGCAATGGATCCCCATGACAAGCCGGCAACATCAGAAAATCAGCAATCCACATCAGATAATCAGTGAAGAATCTCTCAGAAGATCAACATCAAATCGCATGATAGCACCAAAATCAGCACAAAACTCAGCGCCACATCAGAGAGTTAGCAATAACATCAAAATATTTGTGCAAAATAAAAAAATAGCAGGGCCATCATCAAATCATAAGGGAACATCCAATCAAAGAATCAGCAACACCATCAGAATATCAGTGACAAATCAAAAGGTCACCATCTAATCAAGAGGAAGCGCCAAAATGGCAACATCAGCTGATCAGCAAGCACGACAGCATTAAATCAGAGCTTCAGCAACAAACCAAAATGTCAGTGCATATCAGCACCGAATCAGCAACACATCCAAACAAAATCAGAAGTATCAATGCATATCAGCACAAGCTCAGCAACAAATCAGCAAGATCAGCACAAAGTCAAGGAAAAAACACAAAAATCCATAAAAATTGGATAAATCAAAGGAGCAAATTATCAACAAAGCAAAAATCAAGAGAAAAAACATTCGTCCTCTGGTGAAAACTTGGCAATTCAAGCGCCTTGGACAAGTACCATGGTGAAAACCTGGCAAACAGGCGCCATGCGTAGTGCCCCCCCCTAATTCCTTTCTGCAGTTAGGGGCTTCCTTTCTATCACCTCTTATCCAACATGTCCTCCATCCCCTTTTGTCTCTCACTTCCTTCATTTTCCATTGGATCTTGATGACAAAAATAGAGACTATCAGATGTACATGCTTTTGGGCACCTCCTTGGTATCCATTGCACCTTTCAGCTACATATCCTCTATCCAATCCTTTCATCCTAGCTTCCATCCTTCCTCATCCTCTTGTTGGCATATCTTCTGTCCAAACATACACCATGCCTTTAAAACACATGAACTATCTTAAACAGGGGGCATCCTCTTCCTTGGTGACGTATTCCTTGGAGGCTATCCAAATCCGAATCTTCAATCTCCCAAAATCCTCAGCAATTTCTCTATCCAAATCCAAACCAACCACCATCCAATCCTTCCAGCACTCCTCTATCTTAATCCATCAACAGTTCCTCCAGCATCCTCTATCTTGATCCACCAGCAAACCAACTCAGCGTCCCATATCCTTTATCAGAATCCAACATCCACCATCCATAGCAGAAAGCAGATTCACCATCTTTTGCACCAAAATCCAGAGCTCCAAATCCACAAGCATTATCGTGTTCCAGCCCTTTGAGTTGTTTCCATCCCTTATCCTAAATCAGAAATCATCCTCTTTTTGGCACAACGTGTTGTCTTAAAGAAATCAAAACCTTGTCCTTGCATAGCCTTATCATCTCGAGCAAGAGATTGGCTTGTATTGACAAGAATCCAGTTGACCGAAGATCATCAGTCTATCCTAGGTTGACGCAATCCTATCACTGATCCTCCATTGGGAAAACAGCAGCTCATTTTGTTGACACTTGGTAATCTTCCACTAGCTTTTCATCTTCCACCAGCTTTTCATCCTCCAAGCAGCTCTTCCATCTTCAAAATCCTCTAGCAGTTCCACCATCCAATCTCCCCGAATCTTCCTTCATCCAAATCTTCTAGCAGTTCCATCCTCCCCATCCTCAGCATTTTCTTCCATCTTTCCAACACCTAGTATCTTCTCTTGTCATTGGTATCTAGCTATAAGCCAACCTCATTGCAATCCAATGCCATTCATCCCTATCCACACCTTGCTAGCAATCTTCCCAACCTATCCATCTCTTCTAGCTATCCAACATCCAAGATCAAGCCAACCGATCAAATCGCATCCTTCATCTTGTAGCAGGCCTTGATCTCAATTCAATCATCATCATTGGGATATGTCTTGCCCAAATCTGTGTCATTTTAGGACACATCATCCATCGCCAGTCCGTCTTGGCCTTCCAACCCAACTGGGGCATCATCTTGCATATCTTTGAAGTTGTCAGCTTCATCCCCAGGTTCTTTGTATATCCTATTCTTGAGTCTTGTACCATAGCGTCAGTCGTGTCTCCACCTAAGCTCATTTGTACATTTGTGTCTTTAGGTCCCATCCTTTGTCTTAGGCCTTTGTCCGTCCTGTAGCAGCATTTGATCAGAAATATCTTGTCCCACCCCCAACCTCAGAAAACTTTTAGTCCCACTCGGGCCTTGTGCTTCAGCAACATCAATTGTCGACTTATCCTTGCTCATCCTGATTATTCCTTGAACTTCAGCTTTTGCCAGCGAACAACTACACTTATTCTGTCACCAACCCATGGGTCCTTGAGGATATATCGTTCCTCCTGTCTGACCTAATCTTCCATCCTGGTCCTTGAGGATATATCGTTCCTCCTGTCCGACCAATCTTCCCACCATCAATCAAACCTAATCTCTCTCCTTGGCAAAGGATGTCTTTTTGGAGTTATCATTTTGATCTTGGATTTTTTTCCTTTGGGTCTTGTTAAATCTTTTTGGCTTCTCATTATCCCACCAGGGTCACCACGATTCATTATATCACGGTGTGCTGCGTGTGCGGATAATCTGGGGCAAGGTCTTTTGATCTTTCGCTTCTGCCTGTGAGTCAGTTGTGTGTTTGTGGTTCCTTCAGCATCGGTTCCACCATGTCGCCTCTGTGCTTCATGTGTGATGTTGGGGCAACCCTGTGTGTTTGTTCAGCGTCAGTCCTCGTCAGTCCTATGCAACACTGGTGACAAGGCCTCGTGATCCCAGTATCCTTGGCAGGTCTCTAGCATTGCTATATTAAATCTAGGTTGTGCACTCCCGTTTGCACTTGGAGCTATCTGGTCCCTTGCATTTATCATATAGATTAATCTTGCATCTTTTCATATAGCTGCATCTTGCATCTTGCATTTCCATCTCATCTTGCATGTCATCCATATTTGTTCTTAGAAGTGAGGTTATTTATCTCCCCTTTCTTCCTAGGCCTTCCCTTCCTCGTCCCGCCGGGCACACTCTGTCCCAGGGCGTAATCCCTCTTTCTCCTTGTCCCACTGGGCACATCTTCCATGATTTTGTCCCACCGGGGCATGTATCCTCTTTCTTCTAGTCCACCCAGGCGTCATACCCTCTTCTTCTGATTCTAGCCTCGGCATCTTGTTTTCTTGTCTTTGACGCCATGCCACTTGCGGCATCGCATCAAAGAGGGGCAAAATGTAGACACCGAAAAATCCTTCAGAAAATAAATTATTTTTGTTTTCTGAAAATCCTTGATGACATCATCATTTATTAATTAATTATTTATTTAATTAATTAATTTATTTTTATGCCATTAAATCCCTCTCTCTTAATTAAAAATCTTTAATTAAGGAATCTAGCCTAAAAATGTCATTTGGACATTATCCCTAATTTATTAATTATTTAATTAATAAATTGCCCAAAAACCTCAAAAATAAATTAATTTATTTTTAATTTATTTTTTATCCCAAACTTGGCCAATTTCCTCTAGACCACTAACCTCTTCCAAAATCTTCTAATCCATTCTTAATTTCGATTAAAAGGCTAATCCCATCTTTTCTAACCCTAATCCCAAGGTTAAATATTTAATTAAGGTTAAATATTTAATTTCCATATTTATTGAAAATATTTTAATAAATATTCCTAAAACTTAGGCTTTTGGAATAAATAACCTTTTATTCCATGGAACTAAGGAGAAATCTAGACTCTGCTAGAATCTTCTCAAATCCACCCTCTTCACCCATCCTAATCCTTTTCTTTGTCCTAATCTAATCCTAATCCTACCCTTTAAACCTTTGTGCAATCCTAACCAAGCTTAAGACTTTCCTAAACCAAAGCAAAGTCTTCCCTTCCAAATATCTCAACCACAAAGCATTTATTGCTTCCCCAAAGTCTTCAAAGCCTCTTAAAGCCCATTCATTGCTCTTACAAGCATTTATTTGGAGAGTTATGAGCTTGGAGCCCCCTTTGTTGACTCCTTTTTGCCCTTCCCTTCATCCACTCACCTTGTGACATGTGTCACCTCCTGATTGGCTGAGAACTAGCACAATCCATGTGCTTCCCTTTGAGTGAATCTTGACCTTTCTTAAGGATTTCAATCTTGGCCATTCATTCCTCCTACCCCAAGCCTTAGAAATCCTATAAATACCCTCACTTCCTAAGGCAAATCATCCCTCAACTCTCAAACTCAATAGCAAAGTTATAATGTCATTTTCATTCTAGCATTAGCATAAATTCATCATTTTAGATCATTTTCAAGCTTAAATCACATCTAAATTAGCTTAATGGGATTAACATAGATTCATTTCTTGTTTTAATCTTAGTTCTTTCATTTAGCTTTGCATATTTGTGTGTTCTTGAGGCCTTTGAGGCAAAATAGGTTCCTCATACCTATTTTGTGTCATTTTGGGTCTTCATCAAACTCAAATCATCCTATTTTGCATGCTCCAAGTGCTTGAGTTTGCACACCCACATCCCTCTAAATCTAAGCATATCAAACGGTGCATGGGCGCATCCGTTTTAAGCTTAAACTGAGGTGGCTTTGATTTTAGTTTGTTTACCTTTGAATTTGATTTGATAATATGCTATGACATTTGTTTGTCTTTGGCCTTCAAAACAGGTTTAGGTGCACTCACAAATCCTAGTCTACAATATATATATGTATATATATATATATATGTATATGTATATATATATATATATATATATATATATATATATATATATATATATATATATATATATATGTATATGTATATGTATATATATATATATTTACATATACATATATATATATATACATATACATATATACATATATACATATATATATATATATATATATATATATATATATATATATATATATTTCCAAGTAAATAATTAATTATGATTTTTCTACTACAAATTTTATTGAATCTAAAAAATCTCGTGTCTGACCACCTTAACTTAGTCTAAAATTCATCAAATTGAAAGAATTATTTATTATTATTGTATTAGGTGAAGCATATAATGTGATGCATATTTTAGATTTCAAAAATGTTATATTGTTTGAATGTTATAGTTGTTTTTCAAAGAATCTATCAATCATGACTTCTTTTTCACATGGCCACTTTTTGGCATACCATGATCTTACACATACCCAACTTTGAAATTGCAAGGGCATCAACGACCTTGTTTCCTTCCTATAAATATTTTATTCTTTAGATTGAGGAGTAGAATTCAGAATTTCTAATATCTCTTTCAATTTAGAGTTAGGTTTCCAATTAGGGGCTTTTGTAATTTAATAGTATTAAATTATAAAATTTTAATAGATTATTATTCTTCAATTTCTTTATTGAAGTTGAAATCCAAACATAATAACTTATGATGGTTGAACTAAAATACTTTACTTTATTGATTTTTACCATATTAAAGATATATTGGGACAAAGCATGCCCAATACTAGAAGTACTTACAATTTCTACAAAGGAATAAATTTGATGTCTTACATTAATCATTATGAGACTTGTGGAAGTGCAAATGGGAATAAATTAGAGATAAACTCTAAGCTATTTGAAGGAAATATCATACATTTAGCTATAAATTTAGGGTTTAGTGTCATGTTAACTATAGATCTCTCTTTGAGCTAATACAAAACAAAAGAATAGGGAAATTACAATAATCTCACTATTCCAAACTCTATTAAGAGGGTAGAGGGTTTAGATTCCTTTCAACAATAGATTCTAGGTAATAATTGTTAATATGATTTAGAACAACAAAGAAGGGGGCTAAATTAGTTGTTCTCAGGTCCTGATGTATAAAAAAATCTCAAAAACTTTTCCTTAAATCAGATCCAATAACCAAAACAAAATCGGTCATTACTGATTCAATAATTGAAACATACAACAATGCAGTCCACTACCCAGTTGTAGCTTAACTTGTAAAACACATAAATGTTCAAACCAAAACATTCACACAAGTATTAACACCAGGATTTATAGTGGAAACCCAATTTGGGAAAAACCACTTTGTAACATGCTACTATTACTTTCACTCTTCTGAAGTGAGCTCGGTAAAAAGCCAACCCTATCAAAGGTTATAATACACACTGTCAGGTGTGACCCAATTAAAGGATTTCAATCACCCTGTTAAAAGTGAATCTAGTCATAGGACTTACATACACTCCATTAGAATGCAACCTTGTTCAAAGGATTTAACATATGACTGTTAGGTCAACCTCTGTTAAAAGGATTTTGATTGTTACAATGGTTAGAAAGTAGCAGCAATATTTATCTACAAAATATACAACTCACTTTGCAAATATCAGATCCGATTCCATACACTAATGCTGGTTTACTGACTTTGAAACTTTTCCATCTCCATCTTTGATCTGTTTGGAACTTTTCTTCAAGCAACCACCACAATTCTCCTTCATCCTTTTCTGCTTATTCAGTCAATAAAACTTTTCTGATCTTCCAACATTCTCTATTCACCCATGCACTTGCATATCCAACACTTGCATATCCAAATGCTTAGGTACCCTTTGTACTTTCCTCAATTAGGTTAACTCACCTTATGCCACTCAATCTCATTCATAGATCTTAGGGTTAGGTCAGATTCATTGAACCTACCTACTTCATGTTCTTCAGCTCCTTTTCTAGAATAATCTCAAATCTCTTAAAGATTTACAATCAAACATTTAGAGTGCATTTAATGCTTTCAAACAATCAATAAATAAAGTCAACACATTTTACATAATCTAAGAATTTAACAATGTCAGCTCCAAAATTAAATTCTCTTCAATTATAAAATTGCTGATGCTTGGTCAATACTATGATCAACTACTCGGGCTTCATGTAGAAAGCTTGATCATTACTAAAAATGTTTCCTCGGCTTACACTGTCTTCCTCAGTAATTAACTGTTGTTCGATCGACACTAGAATTTTTCTCGGCATACATTGACTCGGTCGACACTAACATGACTCAGCTTAAACATGATTTTTCCATTCTTTGCTCGGTCAAGCCTACCAGTTTAGTATTCAGTCTTACTAGTATAAACAATACATTGTCTCATCACTGTGCAACATAGTCAAGTACACTTTGTAGTATTAAGATAACTCAACCTTTCCTTAGGTGCTATTGTTACCAACCTTGCCTAGCCCCTTAGTAACACTCAAATAGATATAGTACTTTCCTAAGTAGCAATAGTCTTACCAGTTAAGGTTTGACATCAATGAAAATACAACAATTGTTTCAATTGTAGTTTCCAACAATCTCCCTCTTTGGCATTAATGGCAACACCATATGATATTATTTGAATAAAACATGGATTACCAACCAATCCAAAAGCTTATCTGTTCATCAGAGAATTATTTATAATATCCTTAGCTTCATTATGATTCATAATCCTATAAGCCTCGCTTCTATGACCATCAGAAGTATTCAGATCTCCCTCTATCCTGATCCTTCATTTCAGTTCATCATCCTTAGATTTAGTTTCATGTGTTATCATATCAGTTCATCCCCCTCTTTGACAAAAATGCCAAAGCAGAAACTAAAACATACATCCAACAGATGTAGATAATATTTGTGCAGCTCAGTGTTTCTCCCTCTATCATCTTGCTTATGACTGATTCCTTGTCTTTTCTTCTTTTGAAAAATCTAGTCCAGCCCTAAAGTGTGACAATCTTCTGCATCAATTTCTCAAATATTCTATTGTAGCATTTTTGATGTAGTGTTCCTAGCTTGTCTAGGTAGTCTCAGTTAGGGGAAGAACCCCTAATTGACTTCTTAAATACTCATGAGCTTCTCTAGGTAAAGCTTTAGTGAATATGTTTGCTAATTGTTCTTTTGTATTAACATATTCCATTTGGACTTCTTTAGCTTGTACTAATCCTCTCAAGTAGTGATACTTGATTGAAATGTGCTTTGTCTTAGTGTGCATCACTGGATTCTTAGAAATATTGATAACACTTGTGTTGTCATAGAAAATAACAACAGGTTCAGTGATTTCTTCTTTCATGCCTATCAACAATTGTTTTATCCATACCAAATTTGAATAGTTTACTGTAGCAGCAACATACTCGGCCTCGATAGTAGATTGGGAAATGCTTTTTTGTTTCTTTCTTGTCCGGGAGACAAATCTTTGTCCAAGAAAGCTCCACCACTAGTATTTTTTCTATCATCTACATTTCTTGCCCAATCAACATCTGTATAAACTCTAAGTTCAAATTTGTCATCCTTCTTATAATATAGACCATAGTCAATAGTTCCATTCAAGTATCTCATAATTCTTTTCATTGCCATCATGTGTGTTTCCTTAGGATTGGTAGAGAATCTTGCCACAATCCCAACAACTAGTGCAATATCTGGTCTACTATGTACATCATATTGCAATTTTCCAATCATGGATCTGTAAAAAGTTTGATTTACTTTTGCAGCATCATCATTCTTATATAGCTTTTGTCCAGTAACCATAGGAGTTCCCACTGGTTTAGCATCTTCCATCCCAAAAGTTTTCAGAATTTCATTAACATACTTAGACTGTGTAATGCAAATTCCATTCTTCCTCTGATATACTTGTAAACCAACAAAGAATTTGATCTCACCAAACATACTCATTTCAAATTCAATTTTCATTTCATTTGAGAATCTTTTGCATAATGCATCTTGTCCACAAAAAAATAATGTCATCCATAAATTTTTTTGCTAACAAGATACATTTACCTTCTTCATCTTTCATGTACAGATTGCTTGTGTCATTTGTTCTTGAAAATCTAATCTATATCAAGTAGTTGTGCAACCTCTCATACCATGCTCTTGGAGCTTGCTTCAATCCATATAATGCTTTGTTTAGTTTACACACCATGTGTCTTTTGTTTGGATCAGTAAAACCTTCTGGTTGTTCTATGTAAAATTCTTCTTCTAGTATACTATTCAAAAATGTAGACTTGACATCCATTTGATAAACCTTGAAATCTTTATAAGTAGCATATGCAAGTAGAGTTCTTACTCCTTCCAATCTAGCTATAGTGGAAAATGTCTCCCCATAATCTATTCCTTCTTCTTGTGTGTAGCCTTTGCATACTAGCCTAGCTTTGTTCCTAGTGATTTCACCATTTTCATCCATTTTATTCCGAAACACCCACTTTGTTCCTATAACATTTTTGTTTTCAGGTTTCGGCACCAGAGTCCAAGTATCATTCTTCTCTATCTGGTCAATTTCTTAATCCATTTCTTATATCTAGTCTTCATTCTCCAATGCCTCTCTAGTTGACTTCGATTCAAATTCACACAGTAGGCATGTTGGATCCTTAGTCTTACTTCTGGTCTGAATTCTAGAAGTTTTGTCTCCAATTATCTGTTCAGGCTTGTGATGTCTCCTTGCATATTTTTCCAAAACAATTTTAGCTCCTCTCTCCTCTATTTCATCATGTTCCTCAACAAGATTGTCAGATTCAACTTCTGAATGCTCAGCAACCTCTTCCTGATACTCAACAACATTTTCTTATAGCTCGACATGATCTTGTTCTCTCTTGGCACTATTTTCCTGATGCTCAGTAGCATCCATCTATTGCTTGACATTGCTTACCCAAGACTCAGCGTCAGGTGCAAGTCTATTACTTGACTCTTCTTCTTCCTCAATGTACACAACAGATCTATAATCTTCTAGTTCTCTTTTGGTGTCAGCTTCATCTCTTTCTGCATACTCATCAATTTTGACATTTAAACTTTCCACAATTTTGTTAGTGTTAGAGTTCAAACACTTGTAACCTTTACTTTTTGTGGAATACCCTAGCAATATGCCTTCATCACTCTTATCATCAAAATTTCCATTCCTATTGTATTTTAATAAATAACACTTACTTCCAAAGATTCTAAAGTATTTAACACTTGGTGCATGTCCATGCCATAATTCATAGGGTGTCAGATTTTTACCTTTCTTGATCTTTACCCGGTTAAGAGTGTAGAAAATAGTGCTTATAGCTTATTTCTAGTATTTATGTGCCACATTATTTTCAATCAAAAATATCCTTGCACAATCCAAGATAGATCTATTTCTCCTTTCTGCGATACCATTTTGTGGAGGTGTTCCAGGTGCAGACATCTATCTTTTAATTCCTCTATCATTGCAAAATAGATTAAATTCATTTGATGTAAATTCTCCACCTCGGTTAGATCTAAGACATTTCAGATTCCTACCTGTCTCCTTCTCAACCTTAGCCAAATACCACTTACAGAATTGAAAAGCTTAAAATTTTTCTTTTAGAAACATTACATGCATCATCCTAGTATGATCATCAACAAATAAGATAAAGTATCCAGCACCACAGTAACTTTGTACACCCATAGGTCCACAAAGGTTAGTATGAACCAAATCTAATTTTTTTCCAGAAATAAAGGATTTGCTCTTGAAACTTGACTTTGTCATTTTTCCTAACTGACATTCCTTGCACATCACATTCTCAGGTTTCTTCAATCTAGGTAGACCTCTTACCTTTTTCTTCTTACTTATCTCTACTAGATTGTCAAAGTTAACATGACATAGCCTTTTATGCCATAACCAAATATCATCAAGTTGTGCAATTAAATATGTTTCTTCAGATAGGTCAAGATAGAACAAATTACCTCTAGTCTGATCTCCACTTCCAATTAGCTCTCCAGTAGCATTAAATATTTTATCTTGCTTGTGATGAAATTCCACATGGTAACCAATTTTGTTAAGCTGAGAAACACTTAACAAATTATAATTAAGACCTTCAACCCAATATGCATTTTCACAAGATGTCTTATCAGTCAGTTTAATCAAACATTTTCCTTTAACAAGACATAGTGCATCATTACCAAATTTTACAGTTTTACCTCTGTAATGATGTAAGGTCTCAAACTTATTTTTGTCACTAGTCATGTGATGTGAACAACCATTGTCAATAATCCATTTATCATTCTTGTTCACATAGGATATCAATGCAGTTTTCTCATCCTTGTCAGATTCATCTTTCATTGCAACATAGACTACCTCAATTTCAAAATCATCACTATCAGTGTAAGTTTCTTTAGCAGCAATGTAACAAGATTTCTTACCTTTTCCTTTATAGTCTTTGTTCCATCGGTAGCTTCTGTCATATTTTCTTCTATCTTTGTATTTGCTTTTTCTTTCATCATCTTTATCCTTCCCATCAGGACATCTAGCAGCTATATGACCAACTTTATTACATGCAAAACATATAATAGGGAGTTTACCTTTGTACTTTCCTTTTCCCCTTCTCATTCTTCTAGCCATAAGAGCTTCTAGATCTTCTAGTTCTTCATCAAAAGTGTCACTGTCCCTTTCACTTTCACTATCAATTTCACTTTCACTAATGCATCTTTCTTTTTCTTTCTTTGGCTTGTTCAGAACTAGCTCTGACATGAAATAAGATTCAACATTTCCAATGCTTCCAACAGTGAAATTATCATAGTTAGAGAGTTCAAAAGCAATCATCTTACCAACCAAAATTTCCAAAGTAAGCACATTAGCAAAGTCACATCTAGATTTCTAAATAGCTAAGATCTGAATAGCATATATAGGACGTAGGGTTCTTAGTAATTTTCCAATTATAGTTTCATAATCAATAGCTCCATTTTCTCCTCTAATAGCATTCACAACTTCGTTTATTCTACCACAATATTGTGCAATGTTTTCACCTTCTTGCATTCTCATTTCATCAAACTTACCTCTAAGACCCTTGGCCTTTACTTTCAGCACATTTAAGTCACCACCATAGATCCTTGCAAGAATGTCCCACATATCCTTAGCAATTGTGCAGTCCTTAATGTCCTCAAATTCTAGATAGCTTAGGGTAGATGCAATTTCCGGCATTGCCTGATTATGTTCTTGTTTAGCTATCATTTCTTCGGCAGTCAAAGGTGCGATAGGTGAGACATAGCTATTTTCAATGTAGTACTTTTTAGAGTCACCAATACTAGCCAGATGTAGATTCATCAAGCTTTTCCATGTAGGGAAGTTTTCTTTATTTAGCTTCGGTACCTCCTTCTTATACATCCTGATCATTTCCTTCAAGCCCCTTTAAACTTGATTTCTGTCAACACTACTAATAAGCAACAAAGATGTGATACCAATTATTAATATGATTTAGAAAAATAGAGAGGGGGGGGGGGGGGTGAATCAGTTGTTCTTAGGTCCTGATGTATAAAATAATCTCAAAAACTTTTCCTTAAATTAGATCCAATAACCAAAACAAACTTAGTCATCACCGATTCAATAATAGAAACATACAACAATACAGTCCACTACCTAGTTGTAACTTAACTTGTAAAACAAATAAATGTTCAAAACAAAAAATTCACACAAGTATTGACACTAGGATTTATAGTGGAAACCCAATTTGGGAAAAACCACTTTGTAACATGCTACTATTACTTTCACTCTTCTAAAGTGAGCTCAGTAAAAATCCAACCCTATCAAAGGTTACAATACACACTATCAAGTGTGACCCGGTTAAAGGGTTACAATACACACTATCAGGTGTGACCCAGTTAAAGGATTTCAATCACCCTGTTAAAAGTGATCCTAGTCATAGGAATTACATATACTCTATTAGAATGCAACCTTGTTCAAAGGATTTAACATATGACAATTAGGTCAACCTCTGTTAAAAGGATTTTGACTATTACAATGGTTAGAAAGTAGTAGCAATATTTATCTAAAAAATATACAACTCACTTTGAAAATATCAGATTTGATTCCATACACTAATGCTGGTTTAGTGACTTTGAAACTTTTCCATCTCCATCTCTAATCTTCTCAAAACTTTTCTTCAAGCAACCACCACAATTCTCCTTCAGCCTTTTCTGCTTATTCAGTCAATAAAACTTTTCTAATCTTCCAGCATTCTCTATTCACCCATGCACTTGCATATCCAAATGCTCAGGTACCCTTTATAATTTTCTCAATTAGGTTAACTCATCTTATGCCACTCAATCTCATTCATAGATCTTAGGGTTAGGTCAGATTTATTGAATCTACCCACTTCATGTTCTTTGGCTCCTTTTCTAGAATCATCTCAAATCTCTTAAAGATTTACAATAAAACATTTTACAGTGCATTTAATGCTTTCAAACAATCAATAAATAAAGTCAACACATTTTACATAATCCAAGAATTCAACAATGTCGGCTCCAAAATTAAATTCTCTACAAATATAAAATTGTTGATGCTCGGTCAATACTGTGATCAACTACTCGGTCTTCATGTAGAAAGCTCGATCATTACTAAAAATGTTTCCTGGGCTTACACTATCTTCCTCGACAATTAACTGTTGTTTGGTCGACACTAGAATTTTGCTCAGCATACATTGACTCAGTCGACACTAACATTACTCAGCTTAAACATGATTTTTCCATTCTTTGCTCGGTCAAGCCTACTAGTTTAGTCTTAAATCTTACTAGTATAAACAATACATTGTCTCATCACTATGCAACATAGTCAAGTACACTTTGCAGTATCAAGATAACTCAACCTTTCCTTAGGTGCTATTGTTACCAACCTTGCCCATCCCCTTAGAAACTCTCAAATAGATATAGTACTTTCCTAAGTAGCAACAGTCTTACTAGTTAAGGTTTGACATCAATGACAATACAAGAATTGTTTCAATTGCAGTTTCCAACAATAATCTCACCTTTTGAAAGAATTTAGTTATTCTTATTTAATAGTTTAGATTATTTAGATTAAGGAGTTGTGAAGGAAGTCTAGAACATATAGTTTACTACTTCTTTAGATTATTTTGATTTACAATTTCCTGAGTAACACCACCTGCTCCTGAATTGGCTAATGATTCTGGTACATAGTTTCCTTCCCTATATATATGATTGATGGTAAAGTTTCTAAAAGTGGATAGAATCTCCATTTCTCTATGTACCAATCTATTTAACTACCAATTTAGGGTTTTTCCTTTTCTTATAGCATTACTAACTAAAGAAGAATCCCCTTTAATCTCCAACTTATATATGTTTAGTTTTTTACAAAGGAGCAGACCTTTTATTAGAGCCTTTAACTCTGTGACATTATTTGATTCTATCCCTAGAGAAATAGATTTACTGGCTAACAAAAGTCCATCATCCTATGAATACAACACCTAGCTCCTGCCTTTCCTAGATTACCTCGAGAAGCTCCATCAAAATTGAGCTTGAACCAACCCAAACCTGGGGGTTTCCAAACATAATTATCTCTTTTATCTTCATTTGATTGTTTCCTATTTCCATAAAAGGCTTGCATTTTTAATCCAAACAAATTAGTTTTGACATATTCATACTCTCTAGGGAAATTGACATCTTTTCTACCTAACATATTTCTATGTAGTTTACCATTTCTACAATGCTAGCCCAAAATCAATTTTGATTCCTTAAAGATACGATGATTTCTTTCTTTCCAAATTTCCTAGATTAACATAGAGGGAGCGATCCTCCAAATCTTACTATACATATCTTTGCACTTGAAATGAGGCCAACTTCTAAAAACCTCCACTATGTGGGTATGTGCAGGATCATGATATGCCAAACTAGGCCCTTAAGTGGCAATGCAAATTCAGAAAATCAGGTTTTGGCAAGTTGACATAAAAATTTGAACAAGTTATAAATATTATATAAAAAATATGTAAGAAGAGAATCTATAGAAAATTGAATTTAGTTTCTAATATACTAGGCCTTTTTTGAAAAACAATTATTCTATATATTGAAAATTTCAAATTTCAATGTAGTAGTACAAAAATTTTAGGAGAAAAATAAGAAGTAGGTGTATGTCTGACCACCTTTAACACAATCAAATGATATTTATTTTTTACAAGATTCAAGATATAACTAGTAGAATCATGTCCAGATGTGACACATATTGTTTTCTAATTTTTTTCCAAGTAAATAATTAATTATGATTTTTCTTCTACAACTTTTCTAGAATGCAAAAATTCTTGTGTCTGACCACGTTAACGTAGTCTAAAATTTATCAAATTGAAATTTTTTTAAATTTTTCTTCTAGTAGGAAAAGCATAGAGTGTGACACATATTTTTTATTTAAAAAATGTTATACAGTTTGAAATTTATAGCTATCTTTCAATAAGTCTATTAATCAGGACTAGAAAGATAACAAGTAGGTGTATGTCTAACCACATTAAAAAAAATAAATGATAATATTTTTTTATAAGATTCTAGATAAAATTAGTAGCCTCATGCTCCGATGTGATATATATTTTTTGTATTTTTTTCTAAGTAAATAATTAATTATGATTTATCTACTACAAATTTTCCTAAATATAAAAACTCTCATGCTTGACCACTTTAACTTAGTTTAAACTTCATCAATTAAAAGATGTGTTTCTTATTATTGTATTAGGTGAAGCATATAATTTGATGTATATTTCAGATTTAAAAAATGTTATATTGTTTGAAATTTATAGTTTTTTTTCAAAGAGTTTATCAATCAAGACTTCTTTTTCACATGGTCACTTTTTGGCATACCATGATCTTGCACATACCCATGTCATTTTGTAAGGGTGAAGACCAGCTAAGCTTCCTTGATAACCATTGCCGGCAATGATAAGAAAAGCTACATTCTATTAACAGGTGATTCACACTCTCACTATCTTTTTTATAGAGAGGGCATCTTCAAGGGCCTGAGAAACCTATTTTCCTAAACCTTTCTGTTGTAAATCCAAGGAAGTCGAAGGGATTGAATTGAGTTCTGAGAGACCATATTTTGCATTATATCTTCCATTGGATTCTTTAGCCCAATAATGGAATCTTTTCATTTTCTTAAGACAATATTCCTATTGTTTAGTATATTGGTTATTCTAGTTATTACTTCTTGGGACAATCCTAAATTCTCAAAGGATTTCCACTTCCATCCTAGGGTAGGGTACTCCCCTGAATAATCTAGATAGTCTTTAACAAAGATCCCCCTAGCATCAAAAAATTGTTTAAAAATTTCTTAATCTCTAAACTCATTCTTAAGTGGAGAAAAGGCTCCCCAGGATTCCTCCCAGAATAAATCCTTACTCCCATCTCTAATATCTCGGGTGATACCATCCAAAATAAGCTTTCTAACACTATTATTAAAGTTCCATATTCTATAACCTTTAGGAGGAGAGCTATGTCTACATATGTTCAATTTGTCTCTCCCATCTAAGTATTTAAATGTCATAACTTTTATGCATTTCAGTTCAGGGTTTTGGATCATTTGCCAAACTAGTTTAGCTCCTAAGGCTATATTTTGTTCTTTTAAGTCCTTAAATTCTAGCCCTCTTTCTGATCTCTTTTTGCAAATTATTTTCCAAGCAATTAGAGCCATACGCGACTTATCTTCTAAACCTTGCCAAAAAATATTATAAGTTTCTTGGATATCTCACTTTTTACACCTTTTAGTAAGTTGAGGCACATCATCTAATAAATTGGGATGGATGATATTACTGATTTAGTTAACGTAGCTTTCCCTATAGAAGTAATCGATTTACCCTTCCATGAATCAATTTTTTTTTCTATTTTTATAAGCACATTATTCCATAGGTTGGTGGTTCTACAACCTTTATCTAGGGGTAGTCCTAAGTATTTACAAGATAGGGATCCTATTTTAAAGCCTAGCTTCCTACAGATAACTAACTCCAGTTCTCTACTAGTATTAAAAAAAATATTTTAGACTTATCCTTATTAATTTGTTGACCTGAAGCTTCAGAATAATTTTTCATAATTTCTGCAAAGGCCACAACCTCTTTGATACTAGCTTCTCCAAAGAGAAGATTTTCATCCACGAACTGTTGATGAGTACAAGGATGTGAATCTGATGTGATTTTTATACCACTTAAAGTTCCATTTCTACATGCTTTAGTCATAGATCTTCCCAAAGATTCTACCATAATAATAAAGAGGAAAGGGGAAAGGGGATCACCTTGTCTTAAACTTTGGGAAATATCAAAGAAATCCACCAGAGAACCATTTATCAAGATATAAATATTTGGACCTGAGATACATTCAAAATCAGATTAATCAATTGTTTGGAAAATCAAAAAGCTTCTAAAGACTTACAAATGAAATGCCAATCCACCTTGTCATAAGCCTTTCTTATATCCAACTTGACTAGCATACTTGGTTTTCTATTTGTTTGAATAGTGTGGATGGCCTCTTCAACTATTATGACACTATCTAGAATAGATCTTCCTCCCATGACAAAAGTTGTTTCCTCCTTAGATATTATAAAAGGAAGGAGAACCTTAATTATATTGGCTATCATTTTAGTTAGTAGTTTTTAGATCGTATTGCAAAGAGATATTGGCCTAAAGTCTTCAAAGCTCATTGGATTTGGCATTTTAGGGATTAAGGTAAAAAATGTATTGTCAATTTATTTAAGAAGTTTTCCTGAATTGTGTATACCTTCTAAAGCCTCTACTATTTCTGGCCCCAAGAAAGGAAAACATTTTTGAAAGAAAAAATTTGGGAAACCATCGGGACCAGGGGATTTATCTGGATGAAGGCTTTTAAGGTCACTCTCTACTTCCCCATTCAGGAATCCAGCGTTAAGTAGTTTATTGTGGTTTTCATTGATGATATTGGGAATATTTCCTAATAAAACATTATGAGCTTTAAAATGTGAGCCATCTTCATTGTTCAAAATATTATTTAGAAGTAGTTGCTCCTTCTTTGGAGATGTCTTCTGGGTTATCTAAAATTTCCCCATTGACTTTCTTGATAGATGTTATTCTATTTACGTTTCTCCTAATTTTGGAACTATAGTGATTTTTTTTTTGTTTTTATCTCCTTTTGCTAACCATGTTTCCCTAGATCTTTGTTTCCAATAAGCTTCTTCCTTTGCTAAAACTTCCTCATAATTTTTGAGAAGCTCCTTCTCTTTGAGATAAGAATTCTCATTCATTCCTTCAGAAAATACTTCCTCATTTAATGTTTTAATATCATCTATTTTTGTTTTTCCTCAAAGATGTTCCAAAAACTATCCTTATTCCATTGAATTAGCTCCCTCTTAATTAATTTAAGTTTCTACATAATGATGTATATTTTTTATCCTTTAAAGTTAGCTTTGTTCTACCAATCCTCTAACAATTTAAGACAATGCTCATCCATAAGCCACATTTTTTCAAACTTAAAGGGGTTTTTCTTCAGTATGTTAGGTTCCAAGTAGTGAAGGGATATTGGATAATGATTTGAACTAGAAGTAGCTAAGACAAAGGCATTCATACCGAAGTCAAAGGATTCAAAATTTCCTATGAAGAAAAATCTATCTAATTTTTCTACAATAAAGCTCACATCTAATCTTCTATTAGACCAAGTATAGTCTCCTTCCTTCATCTTGATTTCAAAGGCTTTTAAGTCCCTCAACCATTCCTTGAATTCTGGATTTGTTTGGAAAAAGTTCCTTGAACCGCCTATTTTGTATGAGATCTCTAAAATTGAATTAAAGTATCCCCTTGAAAGAAAATTTTCATTGGGGTTTAGAATGATAAAATTTTGAATTTCCTTCCACATATTTCTTTTCTCATGCAGGAATTTTGGACCATAAATAGTTATTAAGATTAAATTTACTTTACTCCTAGTTCTTTTTAATCTTCCACTTATCTAGTTTGTAGATGAAGTTATCTGGGTAAACTCTCATATTGTAGCATTCCGTATCATTTATGTCCCCACACAAGCATCATTATATGGATTGCCATAGATTTACCATAAACCTAGTTTCTTTTTAAGAGAGTTTTATCCTTCTAAATATAACTTTGTTTCCAGAATGAGAGCTATTTCTCAGTTAAATATTGACAAATTCCTTTCAAGAAGGCATTGTTTCTTAGGGGAATTTATTCTCGTAACATTCCATGAGATTAATTTGATATCTTCATGGGAAGGAACTTCCCCTTCCTCGCATCTAGAAGTGATGTAATCTTAATTTGACCTACAACCTGGCCTTCATTGTGTTGGAGATTTGCCAGCAAGCCAGTGCTGACTATATGTTTGTCATTGATGAAAACATATGGTAAGTAGCATGCATGGAAGACTTATGTAGTAAGCTTTGAGTATATGTAGCATGGACATGTTATCAACATGATATCATGGACACAGAGGTTAATTTTTAAAATAGATAGGTATGTAGCAGCTTGTGTCAGCAGTGTTCCTGATAGAGTTATAGGTAGTGTTCTGTGAGTGATTATTTGTACAGTCATCATGGAGCCTTGTGCCTTTGGATATGTGATGAAGACATCTTGGTGATGTTACAATCATGGACACAGAGTCTGATGATTAGTAGAAGTTAAGTTATGCAATCACTATTCACCAGTAGTAGTTTCCTTTGTTTATTCAGAAGAGCCGACATAGATTATATTGGTTCAGGAGTTGTGCTTATAATTTTAGTATGCACCCTTGGATTTTGGATTAGAGAAGAGTTAAGAATGTTTGGTTGAGAGTGCATGATGTAATTTATCTTGAAGAGAAAGTTTCAGTTACTTTGGTAGAGCCGATAGTGTGTAGCGTGCGTCTACATTTAATAGTATTGGATAGGTCCCAGAATGTGTTGATTCCTTAGTAGAGAGGATATAATTATTATTGGAGTATGTTATGGTTTCTCTAATATGATTTGAAGATGGTTCTAATAAGACAACTTTATTATATCATTCAAAGGAAAGATATTTATAGGCAGTCATTTGTGATTGCTAAAGCATGGTTCAGAGTTGATTGTGAAGAGCAAAGCAGAGTGTGCAAAGTGTTGAGCCATCAATAGAAGGTCCATGTGACCAAGTGAAGAGTTTATGCTATACATTGGAACTGATCTAGATAGTAGGTCAAAGAACATTTCATCAAGATCCAGATATAGTGTGTATCTGTTATTCAGAAGGTTGTAGCCTTCAAACCTTTCAGCAGTGAGTTCTCAGATAATGCATCCTCACCGCTAATAGGGTTAATTGTAAAATACTCCTAATAGGGTCTAACCTTGGACCAGGTCACTATACTAAATGCATTGTAAATAAAACTCCTAACAGGGTTAAGATCTTCTAACAAGGATCATAATACACTAGTGCACATTATTAGTGGGTGTCAATTCCCACCAGGGTTTTTACCTATTTGGATTTCCTCGTAACCAAACTATTAGTGTTGTGTTCAAGTTTTCTTTCATTGTGTTTATGCTTTATGTTTAAGTATACTTAATTAGATAAAGAATTGAAACTTGTAGATAACTATTTCACCCCCCCTCTTAGTTATCTCTTGGGGCTATTCCTAACAATTGGTATCAGAGCCAAGTACCTCAAAGAAATTTTAACAGCTTGAGATTGATCAGATGGAATTCTTTAGAAAAGATAGTCCTAAGTTTGATGGAGAGAATTATCTTGATTGGAAGAAGAAGATGATGACACATTTGTAGTGCATTGCTTTTGAAGTTTTTAAAGTGGCTATCAAGGAAGTTCAGATCCCCTCTCTAGTAGATCTTGCAAAGGATGATGCTACTAGCAAGTAGAAGGATTTGTTCCATCAGAATGCAATAGAAAAAGAAGCCCTTATCAGTGCCCTATCTAATAGTGAGTTTTCAGAGATAGAGAAAGGAGACATGGCCTACAAGATATGGAAGCGCCTAGAAGACATGTTTGAAGGAGATAAACAAGAAAAGAATGCACGTAGAAAGACATGGAAGAAAAAGTACAATACATTGGAGATGCTACCTGAAGAAAACATAAGAGCCTACAATCAAAAGATTAATGAAGAAGTTTTTGGAATCAGAAATAATGGTGGAGAAATCTCAGAAGAAGACATCATGGATAAACTAATGACTACATTGACACCAGAATATGAAATCAAGATAAACATTCTTGATGAGACTATGCAATTTCTAGAAAACTTCAAAAGAGAAACTTTGATCAGCAAGATTACTAGAATTGAGATATCAAGTTTGAAGACAAAGCCTAAAAGTGAGATAGCCTTCAAAGCTTCAGTTCATGGTAATAAATCCTTGAATACCTCTGGTAATTTTGATGATGAAGAAAAAGATCTAGATGATTTCATTAGTATGATTGCTAAAAGAGAAAAGAAAGGTAAATGGAAATATGAAGGTCAGTTTCCATTTAAATGGTTTTTATGTAATAAGATTGGTCACTTTGCATCCAAATGTCCTACAAGAGCTAAAAAGTTTGAAAATGATTACAAGCCTAAGTATTAAAGGAATGTTACTATGCTGGAGATGGAGTATCAGATGATGATTCAACTAAATATGAAATTGGTTTCATTGCTATCATAGAAAAATGAATAATGAAATAAACCATGAAGATGAGAAAAAGGAAGAAAAGTTAGCATTGATTTCACAAGAAGACATAAGGATAGATCAGATCATAGATAGTTCTTGTTCACATCACATGACAGGTGATAAAGAAAAGTTTTTTTCATCTAGACAAATACAATGGTGGCATGGTTAGGTTTGGAGATAACAATCCTAAACCTATCATTGGTAGAGGAGCTATCACATTGGATGGAAAGAACAACACTGATAATGCTCTCTATGTAGATGGTTTGAAACATAACCTTCTTAGTGTTGTGTAGTTAATTGAAAAAGGTTATCAGTTTGAATTCAAAGACAACAAGTGAATCATTAACAACAAGGATGGTGTTATGATTGCATCAGGTTCAAAGACTACAAATAATGTTTTTCAACTTAATTTAGAAGAAAGTTGTTTTGTTGTTAAAGTTGATGACAGTTGGCTATGGCACAAAAGACTATGTCATATCAATTTTGATAACATAGTAAACATAAGTAATGTAAAGGTAGTTAGAGACCTACCTAGCATGTAAAAGCCAGTTGATACTATATGCAAGGAATGTGTAATGGGAAAGCATGTGAGGAATTCATTCAGGAGCAAGCATAATTCAGTAGAGAACAAGTTGGATTTGATTCATATAGACCTATGTGGACCAACTCAAACAAGATCATGCTATGGAGAAAGGTATTTCATTTTGTTTGTAGATGTTTATTATAGAATGATGTGGGTTGCATTCTTAAAAGATAAGTCAGAAGCATTTGAGAAGTTTAAAATATTTAAAGCTAAGGTTGAGAATGAATCTGGACTAAAGATAAAATTTCTAAGGTTAGATAGAGGAGGATAATTTACCTCTGACAAATTCTATGAGTACTACAAAGAACATGGCATAAAGAGACAACTATGTGCACCTAGAACCCCTCAACAGAATGGGGTTGCAAAGAGAAGTAATAGGATCATCCTTGATACAGTGTGCACCATCATGATTGAAGGAAAAGTTGCACACACCTATTGGAGAGATGTGGTCAATACATCAGTCTATATAATCAATAGAATACAATTAAGGCCTAGCACAGATAAGACATCTTATGAGCTATGGTTTGGTAATGTTCCCATAGTGAAATACTTTAGAATCTTTGGAAGCAAGTACTACATCAAGAGGGATGAAGCAATAGGAAATTTTGATGAAAGAATTGATGAAGGTATTTTTCTTGGTTACTCTACTAAAAGTAAAGCTTATAGATGTCTCAACTTGAGATTGAAGAAAATCATTGAAAGTGCTCATGTAAAGATTGATGAAAAGTTTATGGTTCAAGAAAGATATTGTGATTACTCACCTATGATTGAAGAAGAACCCAGACCTTCCACTAGTGAGACAGTTGTTGAAGAGATGTTTGACAGTATTAATGTATTGCTTAATGACCCTGAAACAAGTGAAGAAGAAACTCGAAAGGAAAATGAGTTAGTATCACCTAAAGTTGCAAAGTATACACCTAGATATCACTCTAAGGATGACATCATTGGTGATCAAAGCGACAAAGTCACAACAAGATCAAAAGAAAATAATTTAGCAAGCAATGAGGTGGTATGTTTACTATCTTAGATTGAACCTTTAAGTGTTGAAGATGCATGTAATGATTCAGATTAGCATGATGTTATGAAAGAAGAACTAGATCAGATTATCAAGAATGATACTTTGGAACTAGTCCCAAGACCTAATGATAAGAATGTGACTGGAACAAAGTGGATATTTAGAAACAAGATGAATGAAGATGGTATAGTAGCAAGGAACAAAGCAAGGTTAGTATGTAAGGGATATGCACAAAGAGAAGGTATTGATTATTTAGACACTTTTGCACTAGTAAGAAGATTAGAAGCTATTAAGTTGTTTTTATCTTTTGCAACATTCACAAACTTAAAATTTTATCAAATGGATGTTAAGTCATCATTCTTGAATGGAGAGGTAAAAGAAGAAGTATACATTGAATAGCTAGAAGGATTCACCTTATTAGACAAACCTGATATGGTATGTAGATTGAAGAAAACCCTCTATGGACTTAAGCAAGCCCCTAGAGCATGGTATGAAAGACTTGATGGATATTTAACAAAAATTGGATTCAAGAAAGGAGCAACAGATTGTAATCTATTCATAAGGGAGACATCTGAAGGACTACTACTTGTAGCTATATTTGTTGATGACATTATCTTTGGGGTTAATGATAAACTTAGTGCAGAATTTTCCAAGGAGATACAGAGTGAGTTTGAGATGAGCCTGATTGGACCCATCAAATACTTCTTGGGATTAAATTTGAAGTAGACAGAAAAAGGTATTTTCATTAATCAGTCCAAGTATGTGCAAGAAATATTAAATACATTCAAGATGGAATATTATAAGCCAGTGGGCACACCTATGATAACAAGATGCAAGATTACAAAAGAAGATGACTCACTAGAAGTAAGTGTATCATTGTATAAATATATGATTGGTACAATCATATATCTTACTCACACTAGACTTGATATTTCCAATGCAGTTGCCATAGTTGGAAGATTTTCAACATAGCCTAAACAAAGTCACCTCATGGCAGTAAAAATAATATTCAGATACTTATAAGGCATGATAGATTATGGTCTATGGTATCCCAATTCAAAAAATGTTGAGCTTCATGTATATACTGATGTAGATTGGGTAGGATGCGTTATGATAGAAAAAGGATCTAAGGTAGAGCAGTGTTTCTTGGTGACAAACTTGAAACTTGGACAAACAAGAAGAAAATTTGTATTTCTCAGTCAATAGTAGAAGTAGAGTATGTTGCAGCAGCCCTGAATTGTTCTACAATTGTTTGGATCAAGAAAATGATAAAGGACTTTGGTATTCAGATTGATTATCCTATTACTATTCATTATGATAATACTAGCACTATCAACAAGTCAAAGAATCTTGTGATGCATGCAAAGACAATGCACATAGAGATTAAGTATCACTTCCTACAAGAGAAAGTGGAAAAGAAAGAAGTCAAGTTGGACTATGTAAGCACAAAGGAATAGCTAGTAGATATATTCACAAAGACTTTACCAAAGGATACTTTTGAGTATCTCAAGGAGAAGCTGGGAGTAATTCCCTTCCCTGATTCTACTTAGAATAAAGAAGAAAGAGAATTAATCCTCAAGGACTAGTGGATGGTTGACTACTCTACTTCAGGAGTAGTACCGAAGCTTAAATATTTGGCATCCTTTCCCATTGATGTCAAAGGGGGAGTAATATATAGTCATGAAAAATAGAAGTAAAGGAGGAGTAATATAATATGTGTTGGAAAGTTGACTATACTAGTGTATATAAATTAATATAGTGTTTTCATTATGGCAACAAAGTCATATGATGTTTTGGAGCCAGCGCTTATGATAAGAAGATCAGAAATTGGCTAATTGTTGAAGATTGGTTAGTTTACAGAGTACCTGAAGGTTAGAGTGTCAGCACACATGCATATGAAAAAATTATGGTATGCACCCTAGAAGTTAAGTTGGTAAGATCATATTCATGCTACATATAAGAGAGCATGATCAGAAGATTTAGTATGAGAAAGATAGTTAGAGTTCAAGTTGCACAGACAATGAATGCCATAGAAGAATAGTGCAAGCAGCCGATTGTTAGTATTTTGGTTAGAAGTTATATTATTATGTTGTAAAGGCTATGCACATATTGTAATTAGGTTGTATATATATAATTATGTTTGTTTGTAAAAATTCTTGAGAAAGTTCATTTGGAAGCGTTGTATGTAATCAGTTAAAGGGCTGACCTAGTTAATTATTTTGTATGCGCATATAAATATTAGATGCATGATTTTAATTAAGTATGGAAGTTGTTATAGAGTTGAAATAAGAAGAGAAGAAGTGTGCAAAGATTTGATAAGATGTATTAGAGCTTTGCACGAGGTCAAAGCATCATCACATCAAAGGAACTGACCAAACAAGCAGTGTCACAGTGCTAGTTAATCTAGCAAATATAGTTTGTATCTGAGCTCAGAAGGCTATAGCCTTCACCACTTGAGAAGTGAGCTCTAGGAAAGTATGTCCCCACCCCTAATAGGGTTATTATAAAAGACTCCTAACAAGGTCTGACCCTTGACAAGGTCCCTGTACTAAATACATTGTAAAGCAACTCCTAACAAGGTTAAGGATCTTCTAGCAAGGATCATAAAACACTAGTACATAATATTAGTGGGTGTCAATTCCCATTGGGTTTTTTATCTATTTGGGTTTCCCTGTAACCACATTGGTGTTATGTTTTGTGTTCATGTTTCTTATTTATGTTGATGTTCATTTTAGTACTTAAGCATTCAAGTTAAGATTAAAGAGCTAAGTAAATAGATTTAATTTAGTGAACACTAATTCATGCCCCCGCCACCCCCTCCTCTTAGTGTTCACATTCCTAACAATTGGTATCAGAGATCTAGTCCTCAGCAAAGAAAGTTTAACCACTTCAGGAGATCATGGACAAAGTAGAAATGAAACATTTGAAAAGAAATCTTGAAGCTGATCTTGAGGACCTGGACAGACTGAAAAAGGAAATTAAGGAACTAAAAGAAAAATTCAATGATGCTCAAACAATCATCAAAAGGCTAAGAAAAGATTTGAAACAATACTCTACTAGTGATTTAGGGATAATGATAAAAAATCTCAATGAAGAAAATTCATCCCTGAAAGAACAGATTGAAGAATTGGATGATAAGCTCACTAACAGTTAGGATGTCTATGAAGAAGAGAACAAAGAGAACAAAGAGAACCTTCAACTTAATGAAGAATTAAGGAAAGAAAAAATGGAAATCTTGGAGCTAAAGAACAACAAAGAAAGCTTGGAATCTGAATTGAAAGAGGCAAAGAATCACATTGATAAATTACACACCAGTTCTGATTTGATAGAATCTCAGTTGTATGTAAGAAGACTTAAAGGAGATACTAGCTGCATTGGATATAATGAAGCACAAAAATAGATTGACAACATTCAAGCAAGGATGAAAGCTCCAAAAGACTCTACTGATACTAAGGAGACTGGAAGTTAGAGTAAAGATCATGTTGAACCATCCAAGGATGAGTGCAAGCCAATAGATCAAACCTGTTATAAATGTAACAAGCATGGACATATAGCAAGAAACTGTAAAGAGGTAAGACCTTTTAATGGTTACTATTATTCATGCAATAAATTTGGTCATAGAGCTATGAATTGTAAGACAAGTCATAAGAACAAGACTCTGCATAATCAGAGAAATTAGAATTAGCCAAATGTAAGAAGTTCTTAGAATGTTACATGTTAGATATGTAACTATAATGGTCACTCAGCTAGAAAGTGTAAAATGGTAACCCATTTCAATTCATTGAGGAATATAAGACCTCCAATTATTTTTCACTCATGTAACAAGGCTGGACACATCTCAAGGTTCTATAGATCAAGAACACAAAATCAAGAAATCCCTAAAAAGCTAGAAGAAACAATATTGGATACTGAAGGAGAAGTCAAGTTTGTGAAAGCTTCAGAGGATGTGAGCTTGATTTTGTTAGAGGAAAAGAAGGATAAGGTTGATGAGAATGTATTAGATACATCCATAGTGGACACACCCTCTACATTTAGATGAATGGCCCTCAGGGTCATAGGGGGAGTTAATTTAGCTCTAAACTCCTGTGCGGCCGGTATACTCACCCTCTGAGTATGTGCCTTTGGACTTAACCCTTTGGAGACTAGAATAACCTATGTGCAAGAGTGCACTAGCTAATTCTTTACATAATTAAAGTTGGAAATTATTAAGTGACAACTTGGTTTACGCGACAAGCATTAAATGGAAAAATTCTTACTTTAAATTATACAGAAGCTTTTAGATCTCTCATTGCATTTGAATTTAGAGTGATTGGAGAGTAGAGGAGCCCTAGAATTTGATAGCAAAGGATTTTAGATTGATTCACCAATGATTAGTAGTGCATTTGATTGGTTGTAGAAGCCCTAATCCATCATGCCAATTTAGAAGCCTGTGAGATCATTTAGAAAATGATATACAAGTAAGTAATGGCTACTCCTATTGTATTTGATGTGGCAAGAAAGAAGAGATATGTGTTTAAGAGGCATTTGTTCAAGTCCACATTAGATGACCTAGAAGGTGCATTCTCCCACACTCCCATGGGTGTTATGCATGGGGAAGATATTAGGGCATATATATATTGCAAGAAGGAACCAGTAGGTTTGCATAGAATAAGAGTGCACATGGAAACAATGATGAAACCTAACAAAACCTTCATGGATGAGTATACATAGTTGGAAAATCATCCTATAGTGGAATACGCTATGGCATATGAGTTCTATGAGTTGGAATGGATCAAGATCCTACTAAGCAGGATCCATGATGACCTATTTTAGATAGGTCAAGTACCAGTTAGGATAATTAGAGACTTAATTCATGAGATGACAGGACTCTCAAAGATAGGCATCATTCTTCTAGTGGGAAAGGACACTAGAAAACTTGTAGAATAGGCTTGAAAATCAAGAAGTGATAGCCACGGAATGACAATAGAGCCTATAGAGGAGAAAGACATCAAATTGATGTCCATGATACTGGGATACAGGTTCTAGCACACTAGCAGAGTAAATAGTGTGTCAGCGGTCACCATTCTAGCAGCAATAAGATTAGTGAGAGAGAAAGGAGAGTTTAATCTGTGTGAGATCTTGCATGCATAGCTAATAGACAACATAAGAGCAATCAAGTATGACAAGACCAAGATATTCAAGTTTGGGTCTTTAATTATCTATATGTACTTCCATATTCTTGGAAAGGTGTATGATTTGTATCTAGACAAATCTATTCCCACTATGCCTTAGATATCATTTAAAGCATCCATAGAAAATACTCTAAAGGACTACATAACTCTAGAATTGAAGACATTTAGGGCCAAAATATAAATGTGATATAGGATTCTAGAAGGTATTGTTGAGAAATACAAGGAGACAATTTGTTTCATGGTAGAAACTAATACAACCTGTATGGAAGCAGTAGAACCAAGGAAAAAGTGGATTCATCAACTTGGATATGAAGTTGAAGTTCCTATTCTAGAGACTTATGCTTAAGTTTTGTTATCAGCACCTAAGGACCCCAATGAACCTAGATGGGGGACTTATGAAGAGAAAACAAGAGAAGTAGATGTTGTATTGAATAGCGTAGCAACAAAAAGAAAATTTGCCAAGGTTACTTCGGAGATTTTGAAAATTCATGGAGTATCTCAAGAAGACCTAGACAAAGCAAGGAAAGAGAAGATTTCTTTGGAAATGGAGAGTGCAGCTATAGCAAAGACAAAATCTAATGATCAAAAGATGAAGAACATGAAAATTGAGAAATCTAATGATCTGAAGGGTAAAATAGGTGATACCTCTTATGTGGCCAAGCTAAAAATTGATCTTACTGATCCTCCAGAGTATAAGACAATAGAAAAAAGGAAGAAAGAGATCAGCACCAATCATCCATCCTCGCAAGCAACAAGAAGAAAAAGAAACACCCAGGCACCTCCAGAGGTAGGTTTCAGACATAGTCTTCAAGTGTTGAGTAAAAGGGTTGTTGATGAAGGAAGGATTGATCAAATAGGAAAATTTTATGATAAGTATAGTGAAATAGATAAGTCAGAGATTCATGGCATGATTGTCAAACACATGCTTAATTTTAAGAAGATAGTGCTAGAATTGAAAACTATGATTCCAGATAGTGTTTGGAACATTTTGAATTTCTTGAAGAGACAAGCAATGGAGGAAGATCTGAGAATAAGAGAGAAGATATTAGATGAGATTTTACTAGTATGTTCTTTAGAGGAGAAGACCTTATTGTTAGATCTGGTGAAATGTCACCTTAGAACCAAGACAAGAACATTAAATAACATGGATAAGAACTATGAATTGGTTTCTAAGGAAACAAAGAAAACATTTGAGAAGGTTTTCATGAACAGGCACATGTACCCACCCACTACGCCTATAGCTCAAGTGCCCACAAAGGAAGTCAAGATGGCAGAGCCCACCAATGTACCCATGATAGGTCCTTAGGACTCAACACCTATAGTTGAAACACAAATAGAGGTAGATAAGTTTGTTCCCATGACAAATTCAATAAAGGATAGCACCATTATCATTACTAATGTAGAGATAGCCATGGTGGCCATAGATAAAGACCTAGACAAATTTGAAGAAGCTTTTGTGAGTACACAAGAAGCTGAAATTTTATACAGTGGCAACTCACCTAAGTTGCAAAAAGAGGAATTATTAATTAAGGACATATAACAGATAAAAAGGAAGAAGAAAAAGGAAATGAACCATTAGTTGAAATGTTAATAAAAGTAAAGCAAGAAGCAATGGATATCACTCCTATCACTCCTTCTGTATCATTGTTGTCAAGATTGACACCTGAGTCGACTAGTTTGGATTCATGGGAAGAAAAAGACCTGGTCAAGTTTAGTGTCTTAGCTATGGAGAAGGCCAAGGAGAAATAGGTAATGAGGAATCCCCTCCTTATAGAATCAGTAAACATCCTGAACAACTTGTTACCAGCAGATAAGAAAGTGTCCAAGGTACACTCTGTTGATGATGTAAGTCCAATTCTTTCACAGTTCAAGAGTAATTTCTCTAGCTTGGAAAAATTGGCATCCTTAGTTGTAGAGGAGAAGTATATGTTGGAGATTTGCCAGCAGGATAGTACTGATTGCATGTTTGTCATTGATGACAACATATGGAAAGTAGCATGCATGGAAGTCTTATGTGGCAAGCTTTCAGTATTGTTAGAGTTTTAGGTGACTCTACAACACCCCCAGGATTGAATGCAAGACCAAGATAACTTCCACAAGAGATTGACAAGACAATTGCAATAAGATGCAATAATGGTATTATTGATCATGGACATGATTAAAATGTACATAATAGGCCTCCTTATATAGGAAAGGAGATAAGAGACAATGATAAGGAGCTGATAAGATATCACTTGTGCTAGGTGTAATCACATGTCCACCAAATGTGGATCATCCTCCATTATGCAATAAAGTATGTGCAATGGATTGGGATGATAATGTGATAAGAGCACGAAAGGTGGATCTCACACACAAAGATGTATGTGATGACAACTATCACACCTAAAGTGAAAATTCTCCTACACCATGTGCAAGAATGAGGTGCATACTCCTAGGTGTCTCAATCACAAACTACTATGTAATGCATTATCCTAAGTAAGATTAAGTTAAGTTTAATTAGGAATATTTAATTACACCAACACCCCCCCTTAAGTGCAACTTAGGGGAATGCACTTAAAATCACAATGCAAGATGGGTCTCGACTACTAGGCCATGTTAGGTACCCATGTACAAAATGCAATACATGAAATGGATAACTCTCATAAAGTGGAGAAAGAGGGAAAACCTCATGGGAAAAACCCTCCCCCAAAAAGAGATAAGAAAACAAGATGCATGGATGGATGGAGTGCTCAAGACCCCCTAAGAACTACATACATCATGTATATACAAATAATTATCCCCCCATAATGAAGAATCTCCTACAAAAATGGTGAGTGCTTGAAGACAAAGTATATTCCAATGACTACAAACAACATTTCTCCCCTTGGGAAGAAGATATACCAAGTACAAATGTAGGTGTGGTTCCCATTCTGGATAGGAACTAGGAAGTGGAATCCAAATGAAGTATGATGATGATGTCATGAACCAATCCATATCCAAATGAAAGAAGGAAGAAGGTCTCCAAATATGCATCTCTAAAGACTGAATAGGAATCTCCAAGCTCAAAGAATCTATCACATCATGTGACAAACCAAGTGAAGAAGGAGAAGAATCAAGAGTGCCTATCTCCAAAGAAGGTGAAGAAGTGTCCTCAGCTATGATGAAACTATCATCAAGGGAAAGAGAAAACCCCTCATTTATGTCTTCCAAATCTGCATCATGAGAATCAACAAATGTTGAAGATGCATCCAAGTAGTCATCACACTCTGCAAGATCTGAAACACTATGATCATCCTATTGAATAGTAGAGCCCATGTCTAAAGATGCAGGAGGTGGAGGAGTAGGAAGATCAACACTTGTCTCAACCACAAAATGATTCAAGTGCCCAAAGTTCTCCTTATAATTGTCCCTTGGCAAAGGGATGGGTACATCATGAATATCATCATCATTATCAACAAAATTAGAAAAGGAATACAAGTGGGATGTATGATCAACAAATCCCATAGCTATGACATCTCTAGTCTCCATGTCCCTAATATAGACATAATCAGGAGTGAACTCAACAATTTTACCTTGTGCCCCATGTGTAATTTGGTAAATAGAAAGGAGATTAGTGGTCAAGGATGGTACACAAAGAACATCATTAAATGTCCCCTCTCCTATAGGAATAGAACCTTTCCCACAAAATCTCATGAATGTGTTGTTACCCATCAAAATATTAGGATAATTACAAGGCTCAATAGAAGAAAACATATCCATAGAAGATGCCATATGATGTGATGCACCTAAATCAAGAAGCCATTTACCTTGCTCAGGATGTGTGGAAGCCATGAGTGCTTGTCCTTTACCTTTATCTTTGGATGATGATGGAGATGTAGAAGCTGCTGAATGTGTAGAAGAAGGAGCAGACACTGATGAGGGTAACTTAATGTTGTGTTTTTGAATAATATGAGTTAGCTCATCAATCTTCTTTTGAAAACACTTATGCTCATCATGTCCTAACTTTTGACAATATGCACATTTATCTCTCTTTATTCTAGATGATTCCTCTCTTGAAGAGGACTTGGATTTAGTACTTTTTGGTGAAGAAGATTCATTACCTTTGTCATGAGGCTTAGGATCCTTATTGTGTTTCTTTCTTTTTCCATTAGAAGCCTTTGATGTAGACTCACTTGCAATCAATGCTCGATGTGTGGAAGGCTTCAACTGACCCATGTGTACCAACTTTGCTTGTTTCCTTGTGAGCTATGCTGCAAATTCATCAAGAGAGGGCAATTTGTATGCACTACCAAGAGCATCCATAGTAGCATAGAATGTAGAAACAAAGATAGAATAATCTCTGGTAAAGGGCACGTACCAGGCCTAATTTTTTGCAGAAATAATAAAAAAAATTTGAGAAAATTATAGAAATAAAAAAATAATTTATTTTTTTCAAATTCATACTGTAGAGGTGCAGATCAGGCTGTACGGCTCAATTTGCAAAAAAAATTTGCCTCAATTTGGACTTTCACCGAATATAGGTGAATTTATAGTCAATTTTAATTGAAACAGCCTCCCAAATGCAATGGTGAGGTCAGATCTACTCCAAGACACCTCTATCACATGCTAATTCTCAGACCTAAGATTTGGACCTTCAAAGCTTGCATCAAGATCTCTTCAAATTAGCTAATCTAAACACTCCAACGGCTTTAATACCATGTTAGAGTTTTAAGTGACTCTACAACACCCCTAGAATCAAATGCAAGACCAAGATAACTTCCATGAGAGATTGGCAAGACAATTGCATTAAGATGCAAGAATGATATTATTGATCATGGACATGATTAAAATGTACATAATAGGCCTCCTTATATAGGAAAGGAGATAAGAGACAATGATAAGGAGCTGATAAGATATCACCTATGCTAGGTGTAATCACATGTCCACCAAATGTGGATCATCCTCCATTATGCAATAAAGTATGTGCAATGGATTAGGATGATAATGTGATAAGAGCAAAAAAGGTGGATCTCACACACAAAAAGGTATGTGATGACAACTATCACACCTAAAGTGGAAATTCTCGTACACCATGTGCAAGAATGAGGTGCACACACCTAGGTGTCTCAATCACAAACTACTATGTAATGCATTATCCTAAGTAAGATTAAGTTAAGTGTAATTAGGAATATTTAATTACACCAAAAAGTATATGTATCATGGACATGATATTAGCATGATATCATGGGCACAGAGGTTAACTGTTAGTATAGACAGTTATATAGCAACTTGTGTCATCAGTGTTCCTGATAGAGTAACAGGTAGTGTTTTGTGCATGGTTGTTTGTATAGTTATCATGGAGCCTTGTGCACTTGGATATATGTTGAAGACATGTTAGTGATATTTTAGTTATGGACACATAGTCTGTTGATGTGTAGAAGTGAATTTATGCAGTCGTTATTTGCCACTAATAGTTTCCTATGTTTATTCAAGAGAGCCGATAGAGATTTTATTGGTTCTTGAGTTGCACCTATCTTTATGGTATGCACCCTTGGATTTAAGCTTAGAGAAGATTTATTGATGTTTGGTTAAGAGCACATGAGTTAATTCAACTTATAGAGAAATATCCAGTTGTTTTGGTAGAGCCGATAGTGTGTAGTGTGCATCTACAATTATCTTATTGGACAGGTCCCAGAATGTGTTGCGTGCATAGTAGAGCCAAAAATTTTTTTATTGGAGTTTGTTATGGTTTCTCTAATATGATTTCAAGGTGGTTCTAATAGGCTAACTTGATTATATCATTTAGAGGAAAGATATTTATAGGCAGTCATTTTTTATTGCTTGAGTGTGGTTCATAGTTTATTAAGCAGAGCAGAGCAGAGTGTGCAAAGTGTTGAGCCATCAAAAGAATTCTATGTGACCAAGTAAAGTACTTGTGCTATTCATTGGAACTGATCCAAAAAGTAGGTCAAAGTGGAGTTCACCAAAATCTAGATATAGTGTGTATCTACTATTCAAAAAATTTTAGCCTTCGCCCCATTGAGGAGTGAGCTCTCGAATAGTGTGTCCTCTCCCCTAACAGGGACAATTGTAAAAGACTCCTAACCAGGTCTGACCCTTGACCAAGTTTACTGTACTTAATATATTTTAAAGAAACTCCTAAGAGGGTTAAGGATCTTCTAACAAAGATCATTATACACTAGTATAGAATATTAGTGGGTATCAAGTCCCACCAGGGTTTTTACCTATTTGGGTTTCCCCATAACCAAAATATTGATGTTGTGTTCATGTGTTCTTTCATTATGTTTATGCTTTATGTTTAAGTATACTTAATTGGATAAAGAATTGAATCTTGTAGATAATTGATTCACCCCCCCCCTCTCAGTTATCTCTTGGGACTATTCCTAACAATTGGTATTAGAGCGAAGTTGCTCAAAGAGAAAGTTTAACAGTTTGAGGTTGATCAGATGGTGTACTTTAGTAAAGAAAGTCCTAAGTTTGATGGAGAGAATTGTCTTGATTGGAAGAACAAGATGGTGACCCATTTGCAATGCATTGGTTTTGAATTTTTTGATGTAACTATCAAAGCAACCAAGATACCTACCCTAGAAGATCTTGCATAGGATGATGCTACTAATAGGAAAAATGAATTATTTCATCAGAATGCTATTGCTAAAGAAACCCTTTATGAGCACCCTATCTGATGGTGATTTTTTAGAAATAAAAAAGGTAGATACAACCCACAAAATATGGAAGCACCTAGAAGACATATTTGAAGGAGACAAACAAGAAAATGATGTGCGCAGAAAGACATGGAAGAAAAGATAAAATGCATTAGAAATGCTACCTGAGGAAAATATTAGAGCTTACAATCAAAGAATCAATGAAGCAGTTGCTGGAATAGGGAACAATGGTGGAGAGATCTCAGAGGAAGATATTATGGACAAGTTGATGATTATTCTTACTCCTGAATATGAAAGAAAGATCAACATCCTTGATGAGACAATGTAGCTTACATCAAATTTCAAGAGAGAGACCTTGATCAACAAAATCTCACCTTTTGAGATTTCAAGATTGAAGATAGAACCAAAGAGTGAGACAGCCCTCAAAGCAATAGTTCATGGTAAGAAATCTACAAACACTTCTGGTAATTTTGATGATGATGATGAAGAGAAAACATTAGATGAATTCATTTCTATGGTTTCCAAAAGAGAAAAGAAAGGAAAAGGAAAATATGAAGGTCAATTTCCATTTAAGTTCTTTCCATGTAATAAAATTGGTCACTTTTCATCTAAGTGTCCCACTAGAGCTAGAAAGTTCAAAAAGGATTACAAGCCTAAGTATTCTCAGGAATGCTACTATGCTAGAGATGGAGTTTTAGATGAAGAATCTGGTGAAGAATAAGTTGGATTCATTGCTATTATAGAAAAAATGAATAACAAGATAGTTCATGAAGATAAGAAAGAGAATCAAGAGCTAACATTGATTTCACAAGTTGACATAAGGATAGACTAGATTATAGACAGTGGTTGTTCACATCATATGACATGTGATAAAGGTAGGTTTGGTCATTTAGACAAATACAATGGTGGTATGGTCAGATTTGGAGACAACACTCCTAAACCAATAGTTGGTAGAGGAGCCATCACTTTGGATGGAAAGAATAGTACTGATGATGTTCTTTATGTTGATGGTTTGAAACATAACCTTCTCAGTGTTGGACAGTTACTTGGAAAAGGCTATCAGTTGGAGTTCAAAGATGAAATGGGTCATTAACAACAAAGATGGTGTTATGATTGCATCAAGCTCAAAGACAAGAGGTAATATTTTTCAACTCAATTCAGAAGCAAGTTGTTTTGTTGCTAAAGTTGATGACAATTGGTTGTTAACATAGTAAAGATAAGCAATGTAAAGGTAGTAAGAGATCTACCTAGCATAGAAAAGCCAGTTGATACTATATGCAGGGAATGTGTGATGGGGAAGCATGTGAGAAACTCAATCAGGAGCAAGTAGAATTCAACAGAGAACAAGTTGGATCTAATTCATATAGACCTATGTGGTCCAACTCAAACAAGATCATACTATGGTGAAAGGTATTTCATTTTGTACGTTGATGATTATAATAGGATGATGTGGGTTGCATTCTTGAAAGATAAGTTAGAAGCATTTGAGAAGTTCAAAATATTCAAAGCTAAGGTTGAGAATGAATCTAGACTAAAGATAAAATGTTTGAGATCAGATAGAGGAGGAGAATTCACCTCTAACAGATTCTATGAGTACTACGAAGAACATGGCATAAAGAGATAGTTAAGTGCACCTAGAACCCCTCATCAGAATGGAATTATAGAGAGAAGGAATAGGATCATCCTTGATCAACATGAACCATTATGATAGAAGAAAAATTTGCACACACCTATTGGAGAGATGCAGTCAATACAACAGTCTATACCATCAATAGAATTCAATTGAGGCCAAGCACTGACAAAGCACCATATGAGATATGGTTTGGTAATGTTCCCATAGTAAAATACTTCAAAATCTTTGGAAGCAAGTGCTACATTAAGAGGGATGAAGTAGTAGGCAAGTTTGATGCAAGAAGTGATGAAGGTATTTTTCTTGGTTACTCTACTAAAAGTAAAGCTTATAGATGTTTCAATTTAAGATTGAAAAAGATCATTGAAAGTGCTCATGTAAAGATTGATAAAAATTTTATGATTCAAGAAAGATATCATGATTACTCATCCATGATTGAAGAAGAACCTAGACCCTCCACTAGTGAGATAGTTATTGAAGAAATGTTTGATAGTATTGATGTGTTATTCAATGACCCTAAGACAAGAGAAGAAAATACACCTAAGGCTGATGAGTCAGCATCACCTAAAGTTCCAAAGTTTACATCAAGAAATCATTCCAAAATAGACATCATTAGAGATCAGAGCAACAAAGTCTTAACAAGATCACAAGCAAAGAACTCAGCTAGCAGTGAAGCGGTATGTTTACTATCTCAAATTGAACCTTTAAGTGTTGAAGATGGTTGTAATTATTCAGACTGGCATGATGCTATGAAAGAAGAACTCGATTAGATTATTAAGAATGACACTTGGGAGCTGGTCCCAAGACCTAGTGACAAGAATGTGATTGGAACAAAGTGGATATTCAAAAACAAGATGAATGAAGATGGTATAGTAGTAAGAAATAAAGAAATATTAGTATGTAAAGGATATGTGCAAAGAGAAGGTATTGATTATTCAGACACATTTGCACCTATGAGTAGATTAGAAGCTATTAAGTTTTTTCTAGCCTATGCTACAGTCAAAAACTTCAAAGTTTATTAGATGGATGTCAAGTCAGCATTCTTGAATGGAGATTTGAAAGAAGTATACATTGAGTAGCCAGAAGGATTCACCTTATTAGATAGACCTGATATGGTATGCAGATTGAAGAAGGCCCTCTATGGACTTGAGCAAGCCCCTAGAGAATGGTATGAGAGACTAGATGGATACTTAACAAAGATTGGATTCAAGAAAGGAGCAGCAGATTGTAATCTATTCCTTAGTGAGACATCTGAAGGTCTATTACTTGTAGCTATATTTGTTGATGGCATTATCTTTGGAGGTTATGACAAGCTTAGTGTTGAATTTTCCAAAGAAATGTAGAATGAGTTTGAGATGAGTAGTATTGGTCCTATCAAATACTTTTTGGGACTAAATGTGTAGCAAATAGAAAAAAGAATTTTCATTAATCAGTCAAAGTATGTGAAAGAGATACTGAAGAAATTCAAGATGGATGATTGGGAGCTAGTAGGAACCCCTATGATCACTCGATGCAAGCTTACAAAAGAAGATGACTCACCAGTAGTAGATATAACATTGTATAAGTCTATGATTGGTAAACTCATATATCTTACCTAGACTAGACTTGATATTTCTAATGCAGTTCACATAGTTGAAATATTTGCAATAGAAACTAAACAAAGTCATCTCATGATACTAAAGAGAATATTCAGATACTTGTAGAGCACTATAGATTATGATCTATAGTATCCTAATTCAAAAAATGTTGAGCTTCTGATGAAGGGTGCTCCCCCTTAATATCACAAACACATAACAGATATAGAGAAACAACAACAATATGCAAGAACAGAAAATTGGCTTCTTATTATCTCCACAAATGTGGAATTACAAACTTTCAGAATTACAATATGCAAAGCCACATGGGCATTTCCTTACAATATTCAGTAGGACAAAGCCTCGAATCAACGCCCAGATCTACTACCCAGAACTATTCTGAACTCCTAAGACAATAACACAGCCTTCCTTATATAGACAATTTTCCACCGCCTGGGAAGGTTCCAGAATTTTAGCCAATAAGGCCGACCAAACTTAGAATTATTTTATTTTACATTTTATTAAATCATAGTCAGCTCAAGATAACCTTTGAAACCCGAACAGAAATTTTGAAGAAAATTATTTTCCACCATTTTAGGTGACCCAACTTCCGAAGACCATAAGTCATCACCAGTTGACCCGATCAGCTATTATAACCCCATTTCAGAAATGCCACGAAGCACTCTACAGGCTTGACCCATGCAAGAACCCGTCACCCAAATTTTTGACCTCATCCGGGGCCTCTAAAGCCTTCAAAATTGAGTTCAAAGTTTCTGTACCCTACTACCAATACCAAAAGTCTTCAATATCTTCCAATATACACTTGATCTGGCAATGAAACTTTACTGGCAGACTTATATGACGAAAATGAACCTCCAAGAAAGAAATCAGATCATTCTGAGCACATACGAAAATTACCAAAAATAGTAACTTTTCATAAATAGCAGCTCTGCACAAAATAGCCCTTATTGAATACAAAAACAAGAATATTTTTGGGTGATGCAAGATTGCTCTTACACCCAGGATGCTCCTGCATCAGACACCCGGGGTAATTTGAGAAGTGACCATGTCACGACTCAGGTGTGCAGAGGAAAACCAAGACGGTTAACCTCCACCCTTGTTAGCCATGATGAATCTTCAACAGGTCGTCCTTTCCACTTGACCAGATATTCTTCATATGTGGTGTTCCTTGTGCTTCTGCCAACACGACTATCTAGTATATCTTCGATTTCCTTAGTGTCTAAACTAGTTGCTGAAATACTCCACTGTGCTCCTATGATCTCATCTTCAACACCTCCTTCATGATACTCTGTCAGATCTGAAATGTTAAACACTGGTGAAATATTTATCTCAGTAGGCAATTCTACCTCATATGCATTTCCTAAATCATATTTCTTTAGTATCCTACATGGTCCAAACTTCTTCATTTTTAGCTTGTTATATGTACCAACTGAAAACTGCTCCTTCCGCAAATGAAGCACGACTTCATCACCAACCCGAAATTCCTTAGGCCTCCTTTTCTTATCTGCCTTAGCCTTATACTATGTGTTCATCTTGGTAATATACTTCCTCACCTCCTCATGGATGTTCTTCAAGTGTTCTGCAAAATCTTCAGCTTCAGCACTACTTATTTCTCCTTTATCTATCTTCCTCAATTCAGATGCATTTCTTGGACATCTCACCAAATTTCCCAAACTCCTATTCACCACCTCTGTCTGTCCATCAGTCTGTGGATGATGTGATGAACTGAACTTCAAATCTGTCTTCAACTTCTTCCATAATGTACGCTAGAAATATCCAACAAACTTAGTGTCCTGATCTGAAACTATGGTCTTTGGCAAACCATGAAGTCTCACTACTTGTCTGAAAAACAATTCTGCTACATGAACAACATCATTAGTCTTCTTGCAGGGAATAAAATGTGCCATCTTTGAAAATTTGTCAACTACCACAAAAATTGAATCATGTCCCCGCTGAGTCCTCGGTAAACCAAGAACAAAGTCCATGCTTATATCTTCCCAAGGCTTCTCTAGTACAGGTAATGGCTGATACAACCCTATATTCTGCTTCACTCCTTTGGCCATCTGACATACTCTACAACTCTATACAAACTTCTTCACATCTTGCTGCAACTGTGGCCAATAATAATTCTCACTAACCAAAGAAAGGGTTTTGTCATGACCAAAATGTCCAACCAATCCTCCGCTATGCTTCTCCTTGATGAGATTCTCCCTCATAGAACTTCATGGAATGCACAACTGACTCCCTTTGAATAGCATATCATCCTGGATGATGAAATCCAACCATTTCATCCTGTCTAGAGTAACAGGTTCTGTACAAGCTTTCCAAGCTTCACCAAAATCAGGATCCTCTAGATATAAATTCTTGAGTTCCTTGAACCCACCCACTTCACTCTGCATTTCTGTCGGCAATAGTTGCCTTCTGCTAAGAGCATCTGCAACCCTATTAGACTTTCCACTCCTGTGTTTCAAAACAAATGTATAACTCTGCAAAAACTCAACCCACTTCAAATGCCTTTGATTCAATTTTCCTTGACTATTCAAATATTGCAAAGCTTGATGATCAGTATACAAAACAAACTCCTTAGGAAGCAGATAGTGCCTCCACTTTTTCAATGCCTGAACTATAGCATAAAATTTTTGATCATAAAAAGAATATTTTATCTTGGCATCATTTAATTTCTCACTGAAATAAGCAACAGGTTTACCTTCTTGGCTCATAACAGCTCCTATTGCAGTACCACTAGCATCACAATCTACTTGAAACACCTTATTAAAATCTGGAAGTGCTAAAACAGGTTGTTCTGTAACTTTTTATTTCAACAATTGAAAACTCTTTTCTATCCCCTCTCATTGTTTCAGTCAAGGGTCCACAAATACTGCTAAAATTTCTGATAAACTTTCTGTAAAAGCTAGCTAAACCATGAAAAGATCTTACCTCAGTAGCACTCCTTAGAGTAGGCCATTCAAGGATAGCCTGTACCTTCTCTGGGTCCATTTTTAGACCTTCTACTGAGGCTACAAATCCCAAATACACTAACTTTTTCTTCACAAAACTGCACTTCTTCAAATTAATCAACAATTTCTCTTCTCTCAACTTCTCAAATACCATATGAATATGCATCATATGCTCATCTAATGTCTTACTAAAGATCAAAATATCATCTAGGTAAACAATGACAAACTTACCCAGAAATTCTTTCAAAACCTCGTTCATGAGCCGCATGAAAGTTCTCGGTGCATTGGTTAGCCCAAAAGGCATGACTAACCACTCATACAGTCCTTCCTTAGTCTTGAAGGTAGTCTTCCATTCATCTCCTTCTCTGAGCCGAATCTGATGATATCCACTTTTCAGATCTATCTTTGAAAAATACACAGCTCCACTCAAATAGTCCATAATATCATCCATTCATGGCAATGGAAACCTGTACTTGATTGTAATCATGTTTATTGCCCTAGAATCTGTACACATCCTACATTCTCCATTCTTCTTCAGTGCTAATACCGTTGGTATAACACAGGAACTCAGACTCTCACGGATCAATCCTTTCTATAACAATTCATGTACTTGTCTGTTCAACTCCTCACTTTCTGCAGGTGTCATTCTGTGTGCTGCCTTATTCAGCAAACTCGCTCCTGGGATCAAGTCCATCTCATGACTGATCTTCCTAACTGGTGGTAATCCATCAGGCACGTTATCAGATACAATATCTTGAAACTCATTCAACAAATCTGCAACTTCTACAGGAACATCTTCTACTTCCTCTTTACCAGCTTTTAGAATTAAAGCAAAACATACATGCTCATGCCTCATACCATCTAGGAAATTTCTTCCATCAACAAAAGTTATCCTTACATTACCACATACCTTTTCTTCAGTCTCCTTCAATGGTTTTAGCTTATGTCGCACTCCATCCTTTGTCAGGGAATAGGTATTCGCACGACCATCATGTACAACACATCTGCCAAACTGCCATGGTCTACCCAACAACATATGACATGCATCCATAGATATGATATCACACAATACCTCATCTTGGTATCCGCCAATCTTGAACTTCACTAGGCATTGTTCATTGACCATGACCTTGTGGTCATCTTGTACCCAGGCAATCTGATATGGATGTGGGTGTTTCTGTCTCTTGAGCTTCAACTTTGTCACCATCTCATCTGACACCAAATTGTTAGTGCTTCCACTATCAATAATCACATCACAACATTTACCTTCACACTTGCACCTGGTGCGAAATAGGCTCCTCCTTTGCTTAGGTTCATTCTCACCACTCAACAGGACTCTTCTGTTAATCAACGTTTCTCCTCTTTCAGCATCTTCAAAATTTTATGATCTGGCATCTTCATCGACATGTGCAACTCTAGCCTAGCCTTCATTTTTCCTGTATGTTCTGCTTTGGCGCTAAGGACATTCAAATGCCCTATGACCTTCTTCTCCATAGTGAAAACATGTTCCATGGAAGCCTCCTCTTCCAGATCCTTGTCCTCTTCCTCTTCCTCTCTGATCTCTATTATTCTGATCTTGGAAGTAATTGAAATTATTTTCATGCTGATTCTGACTGCTACTGGCCTCATCCTTCTTTTTCAGATCTTCATTTTGGCCACCATATGACCGTCCACCAGATCGTCCACCGCGACCTCTTCTATTTTGTCTACTCTCGAACTTCTTGTTCAGCTTTTCCTCTACTTTTAGGACAAATTGGTATGCCTCCTCAATACTATTCATTCGAACCAGATTCAACTCCTCCTGAATGCTTGGCCTTAAACCATTAAGATATCAGGCAACTTTCTCCTTATCAGCTTCTACATGGCCTGTTCTGATGAGGAGTCGATAGAACTCCTTTGTATACTCCTGAATAGATCTTCTTTCTTGCTTCAAACTTTGTATTTTCTTTAGTAGATCAAGCTCATAATCAACAGGAATGAACTGTCATTTCAATTTATCCACCATCCGATCCCATCATGTGATTTTATCTTTCCCTCTTCTATTTCACTCCAATTGAATTTCTTGCCACCAGATCTTCGCATGACCTTTCAGTCTGGCCTTCACAAATTTGACCCTATCAGGATTCTCAACATCTTCATACTCAAAATATTCTTCACATTCATTGATCCAGTCGATCAATTCCTCTGGGTTAAGATTTCTAAAAAATGTAGGAACCTCAATCTTAGGTCTTTTCCCAATCTTGGAAATCGCTCGAAAAAGTCTTTCTTCCTCTTGGTTCACAATTTCAAATTCTCCTTCTTGATATTCTTCTTCGGCTTCATCTTCGCTTTTATCTTTAAAATTAAGATTCATTCTTCTATGAATCTCTTCTTGCAATGCTCGCATTTGTCTCTGCAGCTCTCTAACCTTAGGTGTCACAACACCAGCTCTTCCGCCACGTTCTCTTCGTGGAGGCATTTTTGCGATGCGCGCTAAAAACCTAACCACGGTCCTGGTGCAAACTACCTCACAGTCGGTGATCTATTTACACACTCAAGAAAACCTACTCTGATACCACTTGATGAAGGGTGCTCCCCCTTAATACCACAAATAGATAACAGATATAGAGAAACAACAACAATATGCAAGAACAGAAAATTGGCTTCTTATTATATCCACAAATGTGGAATTACAAACATTCAGAATTACAATATGCAAAGCCACATGGGCATTCCCTTAAAATATTCGGTAGGACAAAGCCTCCAATCAATGCCCAGATCTACTACCCAGAACTATTCTGAACTCCTAAGACAATAATACAGCCTTCCTTATATAGACAATTTTTCACCGCTTGGGAAGGTTCTAGAATTTTAGCCAATAAGGCCGACCAAACTTAGAATTATTTTATTTTACATTTTATTACATCATAGTCGGCTCAAGATAACCTTTGAAACTCGAACAGAAATTTTGAAGAAAATTATTTTCTGCCATTTCAGGTGACCCAACTTCCGAAGACCATAAGTCATCACTAGTTGACCCGATCAGCTATTATAACCCCATTTCGAAAATGCCACGAAGCGCTCTACAGGCTTGACTCATGCAAACACCTCTCACCCAAATTTTTGACCTCATCCAGGGCCTCTAAAGCCTTCAAAATTGAGTTCAAAGTTTCTGTACCCTACTACCAATACTGAAAATCTTCAATATCTTCCAATATACACTTGATCTGGCAATGAAACTTTACTGGTAGACTTATATGACCAAAATGAACCTCCAAGAAAGAAATCAGATCATTTTGAGCACATAAAAAAATTACCAAAAATAGTAACTTTCCATAAATAGCAGCTCTGCACAAAATAGCCCTTATTGAATACAAAAACAAGAATATTTTTGGGTGATGCAAGATTGCTCTTACACCCAGGATGCTCCTGCATCAGACACCTGGGGTAATTTGAGAAGGGACCCTATCACGACTCAAGTGTGCAGAGGAAAACCAAGACAGTTAACCTCCACCCTTGTTAGCCATGATGAATCTTCAACAGGTCATCCTTTCCACTTGACCAGATATTCTTCATATGTGGTGTTCCTTGTGCTTCTGCCAACACAACTGTCCAGTGTATCTTCGATCTCCTTAGTGTCGAAACTAGTTACTGGAATACTCCACTGTGCTGCTGTGATCTCATCTTCAACACCTCCTTCATGATACTCTGTCAGATCTGAAATGTTAAACACTGGTGAAATATTTAGCTCAGTAGGCAATTCTACCTCATATGCATTTTTTGAATCATGTTTCTTCAGTATCCTACATGGTCCAAACTTCTTCATTTTTAGCTTGTTATATGTACCAACTGAAAACCGCTCATTCCACAAATGAACCATGACTTCATCACCAACCCGAAATTCTTTATGCCTCCTTTTCTCATCTGTCTTAGCCTTATACTATGCGTTCATCTTGGTAATATGCTTCCTCACCTCCTCATAGATATTCTTCAAGTGTTTTGCAAAATCCTCAGCTTCAGCACTACTTATTTCTCCTTTATCTATCTTCCTCAATTCAGATGCATTTCTCGGACTACTTCCATATACAATCTGGAATGGTGATTTACCAGTGCTCCTGTTGATAGAATTATTGTATGCAAATTCCGTCTGTGGTAAAGTCAAAACCCATCCTGTTGGCTTATCTCTAACCAAACATCTCAGCAAATTTCTCAAACTCCTATTCACCACCTCTGTCTGTCCATCAGTCTGTGGATGATGTGATGAACTGAACTTCAAATCTGTCTTTAACTTCTTGCACAATGTACGCCAGAAATATCCAACAAACTTAGTGTCTTGATCTGAAACTATGGTCTTTGGCAAACCATGAAGTCTCACTACTTCTCTGAAAAACAATTCTGCTATATGAACAACATCATTAGTCTTCTTGTAGGGAATAAAATGTGCCATCTTTGAAAATCTGTCAACTACCACAAAAATTGAATCATGTCCCCGCTGAGTCCTCGGTAAACCAAGAACAAAGTCCATGCTGATATCCTCCCAAGGCTTCTCTGGTACAGGTAATGGCTGATACAACCCTGTATTCTACTTCACTCCTTTCGCCATCTAACATACTCTACAACTCTGTACAAACTTCTTCACATCTTGCTGCAACTGTGGCCAATAATAATTCTCACTAACCAAAGAAAGGGTTTTTTCACGGCCAAAATGTCTAGCCAATCCTACGCTATGCTTCTCCTTGATGAGATTCTCCCTCATAGAACTTCGTGGAATGCACAACTGACTCCCTTTGAATAGCATATCATCCTGGATGATGAAATCCAATCATTTCATCCTGTCTAGAGTAACAGGTTCTGTACAAGCTTTTCAAGCTTCACCAAAATCAGGATCCTCTGGATATAAATTCTTGAGTTCTTTGAACCCAACCACTTCAATCTGCATTTCTGTCAGCAATAGTTGCCTTCTGCTAAGAGCATCTACAACCCTATTAGACTTTCCACTCCTGTGTTTCAAAACAAATGTATAACTCTGCAAAAACTCAACCCACTTCAAATGCCTTTGATTCAATTTTTCTTGACTATTCAAATATTGCAAAGCTTGATGATCAGTATACAAAACAAAATCTTTAAGAAGTAGATAGTGCCTCCACTTTTTCAATGCTTGAACTATAGCATAAAATTTAAAATCATAAACAGAATATTTTCTCTTGGCATCATTTAATTTCTCGCTGAAATAAGCAACAGGTTTACCTTCTTGGCTCATAACAACTCTTATTGCAGTACCACTAGCATCACAATCTACTTGAAACACCTTATTAAAATCTGGAAGTGCTAAAATAGGTTGTTCTGTAACTTTTTGTTTCAACAATTGAAAACTCTTTTCTGCCCCATTAGTCCACTTAAACTCTTTTCTATCCCCTCTCATTGTTTCAGTCAAGGGTCCACAAATACTCCTAAAATTTTTGATAAACTTTCTGTAAAAGCTAGCTAAACCATGAAAAGATCTTACCTCAGTAGCACTCTTTGGAGTAGGCCATTGAAAGATAGTCTGTACCTTCTCTGGGTCTATTTTTAGACCTTCTGCTGAGACTACAAATCATAAAATACACTAACTCTTTCTTCACAAAACTGCACTTCTTCAAATTAATCAATAATTTCTCTTCTCTCAATTTCTCAAATACCATACGAATATGCATCATATGCTCATCCAATGTCTTACTAAAGATCAAAATATAATCTACGTAAACAATGAGAAACTTACCCAAAAATTCTTTCAGAACCTCGTTCATGAGCCGCATGAAAATGCTCGGTGCATTGGTTAGCTCAAAAGGCATGACTAACCACTCATACAGTCCTTCCTTTGTCTTGAAGGCAGTCTTCCATTCATCTCCTTCTCTGATCTGAATCTGATGATATCCACTTTTCAGATCTATCTTTGAAAAATACACAGCTCTACTCAAACACTCCATAATATCATCCATTCCTGGCAATGGAAACCTGTACTTGATTGTGATCTTGTTTATTGCCCTAGAATCTGTACACATCATCCATTCTCCATTCTTCTTTGGTGCTAATACCAGTGGTATAGCACAGGGACTCAGACTCTCACGGATCAATCCTTTCTATAACAATTCATGTACTTGTCTGTTCAACTCCCCACTTTCTGCAGGTGTCATTCTGTGTGCTGCCTTATTCGGAAAACTCACTCCTGGGATCAAGTCCATCTGATGACTGATCTAGGAAATTTCTTCCATCAACAAAAGTTATCCTTGCATTACCACATACCTTTTCTTCGGTCTCCTTCAATGGTTTTAGCTTATGTCGCACTCCATCCTTTGTTAGGCAATAGGTATTCACACGACCATCATGTACAGCACATTTGCCAAACTTTCATGGTCTACCCAACAATATATGACATGCATCCATAGATATGATATCATACAATACCTCATCTTGGTATCCACCAATCTTGAACTTCACTACGCATTGTTCATTGACCATGACCTTGTGGTCATCCTGTACCCAGGCAATCCGATATGAATGTGGGTGTTTCTGTCTCTTGAGCTTCAACTTTGTCACCATCTCATCTGACACTAAATTGTCAGTGCTTCCACTATTAATAATCACATCACAACATTTACCTTCACACTTGCACCTGGTGTGAAATAGGCTCCTCCTTTGCTCATGTTCATTCTCACCACTCAACAGGACTCTTCTGTTAATCAACGTTTCTCCTCTTTCAGCATCTTCAGAATTTGATGACCCGACATCTTCATCTACATGTGCAACTCTAGCTTGGCCTTCATTTCTCCTGTCTATTCTACCTTGGCACTGAGGACATTCAAATGCCCTATGACCTTCTTCTCCAGAGTGAAAACATGTTCCATGAAAGCCTCCTCTTCTAGATCCTTGTCCTCTTCCTCTTCCTCTCTGATCTCTATTATTCTGATCCTGGAAGCGATTGAAATTATTTCCACGCTGATTCTAACTGCTACTAGCCTCATCCTTCTTTTTTGGATCTTCATTTCGACGACCATATGACCGTCCACCAGATCGTCCACCACGAGCTCTTCTATTTTGTCTGCTCTCAAACTTCTTGTTCAGCTTTTCCTCTACTTTTAGGACAAATTGGTATCCTCCTCAATACTGTTCATTCAAACCAGATTCAACTCCTCCTAAATGCTTGGCCTTAACCCTTTAAGGTATCGGGCAACTTTCTCCTTATCAGCTTCTACATGGCCTGTTCTGATGAGGAGTCGATAGAACTCCTCTGTATACTCCTGAACAGATCTTCCTGCTTGCTTCAAACTTTGTATTTTCGTTAGTAGATCAAGCTCATAATCAACAGGAATGAACTGTCACTTCAATTTATCCACCATCTGATCCCATCTTGTGATTTTATCTTTCCCTCTTCTATTTTGCTCCAATTGAATTTCTTGCCACCAGATCTTCGCATGACCTTTCAGTCTGGCTTTCGCAAATTTGACCCTATCAGGATCCTCAACATCTTCATACTCAAAATATTCCTCACATTCGTTGATCCAGTCAATCAATTCCTCTGGGTTAAGATTTCTAGAAAATGTAGGAACTTCAATCTTAGGTCTTTTGCCAATCTTGGAAATCACCTGAAAAAGTCTTTCTTCCTCCTGGTTCACAATTTCAACTTTTCCTTCTTGATATTCTTCTTCGGCTTCATCCTCGCTTTCATCTCTGACATTAAGATTCATTCCTCTAGGAATCTCTTCTTGCAATGCTCACACTTGTCTCTGCAGCTCTCTAACCTCAGGTGTCACAGCACCAGCTCTTCCGCCACGTTCTCTTCGGGGAGGCATTTTTGCGATGCGCACTGAAAACTTAACCACGGTCCTGGTGCAAACTACCTCACAGTCGGTGATCTATTTACACACTCAAGAAAACCTGCTCTGATACCTCTTGATGAAGCGTGCTCCCCCTTAATACCACAAACACATAACAGATATAGAGAAACAACAACAATATGCAAGAACAGAAAATTGGCTTCTTATTATCTCCACAAATGTGGAATTACAAACTTTCAAAATTACAATATGCAAAGCCACATGGGCATTCCCTTACAATATTCGGTAGGACAAAGCCTCAAATCAATGCCCAGATCTACTACCCAGAACTATTCTGAACTCCTAAGACAATAATACAGCCTTCTTTATATAGACAATTTTCCACCGCCTGGAAAGGTTCCAAAATTTTAGCCAATAAGGCCGACCAAACTTAGAATTATTTTATTTTACATTTTATTACATCATAGTTGGCTCAAGATAACCTTTGAAACTCAAACATAAATTTTGAAGAAAATTATTTTTCGCCATTTCAGTTGACCCAACTTCCGAAGACCATAAGTCATCACCAGTTGACCCGATCGACTATTATAACCCCATTTCGAAAATGCCACGAAGCGCTCTACAGGTTTAACCCATGCAAGCACCTCTCACCCAAATTTTTGACCTCATCCGGGGCCTCTAAAGCTTTCAAAATTGAGTTCAAAGTTTCTGTACCCTGCTACCATTACGAAAATCTTCAATATCTTCCAATATACACTTGATCTGGCAATGAAACTTTACTGGCAATGAATCTTCAACAGGTCATCCTTTCCACTTGACTAGATATTCTTCATATGTGGTGTTCCTTGTGCTTCTGCCAACACAACTGTCCAGTATATCTTCGATCTCCTTAGTGTCTAATCTAGTTGCTGGAATACTCCACTATGCTGCTGTGATCTCATCTTCAACACCTCCTTCATGATACTCTGTTAGATCTGAAATGTTAAACAGTGGTGAAATATTTAGCTCAGTAGGCAATTCTACCTTATATGCATTTTTTGTATCATGTTTCTTCAGTATCCTACATGGTCCAAACTTCTTCATTTTCACCTTGTTATATGTACCAACTAAAAACCACTCCTTCCGCAAATGAACCATAACTTCATCGCCAACCCAAAATTTCTTATGCCTCCTTGTCTCATCTATCTTAGCCTTATACTGTGCGTTCATCTTGGTAATATGCTTCCTCACCTCCTCATGGATGTTCTTCAAGTGTTTTGCAAAATTCTCAGCTTCAGCACTACTTATTTCTCTTTTATCTATCTTCCTTAATTCAGATGCATTTCTCGAACTACTTCCATATACAATCTGGAATGGTGATTTACCAGTGCTCCTGTTGACAGAATTATTATATGCAAATTCCACCTGTGGTAAAGTAAAATCTCATCCTGTTGGCTTATCTCCAACCAAACATCTCAGCAAATTTCTCAAACTCCTATTCACCACCTCTGTCTGTCCATCAGTCTGTGGATGATGTGATGAACTGAACTTCAAATCTATCTTCAACTTCTTCCACAATGTACGCCAGAAATATCCAACAAACTTAGTGTCCTAATCTGAAACTATGGTCTTTGGCAAACCATGAAGTCTCACTACTTCTCTGAAAAACAATTCTGCTACATGAACAACATCATTAGTCTTCTTACAGGGAATAAAATGTGCCATCTTTGAAAATCTGTCAACTACCATAAAAATTGAATCATGTCCCCGCTGAGTCCTCGGTAAACCAAGAACAAAGTCCATGCTGATTCCTCCCAAGGCTTATCTAGTACAGGTAATGGCTGATACAACCCTGTATTCTGCTTCACTGTTTTCGCCATCTGACATACTCTACAACTTTGTACAAACTTCTTCACATCTTGCAGCAACTGTGGCCAATAATAATTCTCACTAACCAAAGAAAAGTTTTTGTCACGACCAAAATGTCCAGCCAATCCTCCGCTATGCTTCTCCTTGATGAGATTCTCCCTCATAGAACTTCGTGGAATGCACAACTGACTCCCTTTGAATAGGATATCATCCTCGATGATGAAATCCAACCATTTCATCCTGTCTAGAGTAACAGGTTCTGTACAAGCTTTCCAAACTTCACCAAAATTAGGATCCTCTGGATATAAATTCTTGAGTTCCTTGAACCCAACCACTTCAATCTACATTTCTGTCAGCAATAGTTGCCTTCTGCTAAGAGCATCTACAACCCTATTAGACTTTCCACTCCTGTGTTTCAAAAAAAATGTATAACTCTATAAAAACTCAACCCACTTCAAATGCCTTTGATTCAATTTTTTTTTACTATTCAAATATTACAAAGCTTGATGATCAGTATACAAAATAAACTCCTTAAGAAGTAGATAGTGCCTCCACTTTTTCAATGCCTGAACTATAGCATAAAATTTTTGATCATAAACAGAATATTTTCTCTTGGCATCATTTAATTTCTCACTGAAATAAGCAACAGGTTTACCTTCTTGGCTCATAACAGCTCCTATTGCAGTACCACTAGCATCACAATCTACTTGAAACACCTTATTAAAATCTGGAAGTGCTAAAATAGGTTGTTCTGTAACTTTTTGTTTCAACAATTGAAAACTCTTTTCTGCCCCATTAGTCCACTTAAACTCTTTTCTATCCCCTCTCATTGTTTCAGTCAAGGGTCCACAAATACTGCTAAAATTTTTGATAAATTTTTTGTAAAAGCTAGCTAAACCATGAAAAGATCTTACCTCAATAGCACTCCTTAGAGTAGGCCATTCAAGGATAGCCTGTACCTTCTCTGGATCTATTTTTAGACCTTCTGCTGAGACTACAAATCCCAAATACACTAACTCTTTCTTCACAAAACTGCACTTCTTGAAATTAATCAATAATTTCTCTTCTCTCAACTTTTCAAATACCATACGAATATGCATCATATGCTCATCCAATGTCTTACTAAAGATCAAAATATCATTTAGGTAAACAATGACAAACTTACCCAGAAATTCTTTCAGAACCTCGTTCATGAGCCGCATGAAAGTGCTCGGTGCATTGGTTAGCCCAAAAGGCATGACTAACCACTCATATAGTCCTTCATTTGTTTTTAAGGTAGTCTTCCATTCATCTCCTTCTCTGATCCGAATCTGATGATATCCACTTTTTCAGATCTATCTTTGAAAAATACACAGCTCCACTCAAACAGTCCATAATATCATCCATTCGTGGCAATAGAAACCTGTACTTGATTGTGATCTTGTTTAATGCCCTAGAATCTATACACATCCTCCATTCTCTATTTTTCTTTGGTGCTAATACCGCTGGTACAGCACAGGGACTCAGACTCTCACGGATCAATCCTTTCTGTAACAATTCATTTACTTGTCTGTTCAACTTCTCACTTTCTGCAAGTGTCATTCTGTGTGCTGCCTTATTCGGCAAACTCACTCCTGGGATCAAGTCCATCTGATGACTGATCTTCCTGACTGGTGGTAATCCATCAGGAATGTTATCGGATACAATATCCTGAAACTCATTCAACAAATCTGCAACTTATATAGGAACATCTTCTACTTCCTCTTTACCAGCTTTTGAAATTAAAACAAAACATACATGCTCATGCCTCATACCATCTAGGAAATTTCTTCCATCAACAAAAGTTATCCTTGCATTACCACATACCTTTTCTTTGGTCTACTTCAATGGTTTTAGCTTATGTCACACTCCATCCTTTTTTAGGGAATAGGTATTCGCACGATCATCATGTATAGCACATCTACCAAACTACCATGGTCTACCCAACAACATATGACATGCATCCATAGATATGATATCACACAATACCTCATCTTGGTATCCGCCAATCTTGAACTTCACTAGGCATTGTTCATTGACCATGACCTTGTGGTCATCCTGTACCCAAGCAATCCGATATGGATGTGGGTGTTTCTGTCTCTTGAGCTTCAACTTTGCAATCCAGTCAATCAATTCCTCTGGGTTAAGATTTCTAGAAAATGTAGGAACCTCAATCTTAGGTCTTTTCTCAATCTTGGAAATCACCCGAGAAAGTCTTTCTTCCTCCTGGTTCACAATTTCAACTTCTCCTTCTTGATATTCTTCTTCAGCTTCATCCTCGCTTTCATCTCTGACATTAAGATTCATTCCTCTGTGAATCTCTTCTTGCAATGCTCGCACTTGTCTCTGCAGCTCTCTAACCTCAGGTGTCACAGCACCAGCTCTTCCACCACGTTCTCTTCGTGGAGGCATTTTTGCGATGCGCACTGAAAACTTAACCACGGTCCTGGTGCAAACTGCCTCGCAGTCGGCGATCTATTTACATACTCAAGAAAACTTTCTATGATACCACTTGATGAAGGGTGCTCCCCCTTAATACCACAAACACATAACAGATATAGAGAAACAACAATAATATGCAAGAACAGAAAATTGGCTTCTTATTATCTCCACAAATGTGGAATTACAAACTTTCAGAATTACAATATGCAAAGCCACATGGGCATTCCCTTACAATATTCGGTAGGACAAAGCCTCCAATCAATGCCCAGATCTACTACCCAGAACTATTCTAAACTCCTAAGACAATAATACAGCTTTCCTTATATAGATAATTTTCCACCTCCTGGGAAGGTTCTAGAATTTTAGCCAATAAGGCCGACCAAACTTAGAATTATTTTATGTTACATTTTATTAAATCATAGTCAGCTCAAGATAAACTTTGAAACCCGAACAAAAATTTTGAAGAAAATTATTTTCTACCATTTCAGGTGACCCAACTTCCGAAGACCATAAGTCATCACCAGTTGACCCGATCGGCTATTATAACCCCATTTTGGAAATGCCACGAAGCGCTCTATAGACTTGCCCCATGCAAGCACCCTTCACCCAAATTTTTGACCTCATCCGGGGCCTCTAAAGCTTTCAAAATTGAGTTCAAAGTTTCTGTACCCTACTACCAATACCAAAAATCTTCAATATCTTCCAATATACACTTGATCTGGCAATAAAAATTTACTGGCAGACTTATATGAACAAAATGAACCTCGAAGAAAGAAATTAGATCATTTTGAGCACATACAAAAATTACCAAAAATAGTAACTTTCCATAAATAGCAGCTTTGCACAAAATAGCCCTTATTGAATATAAAAACAAGAATATTTTTGGGTGATGCAAGATTGCTCTTACACCCAGGATGCTTCTGCATCAGACACCCAGGGAAATTTAAGAAGTGACCCTGTCACGACTCAGGTGTGCAGAAGAAAACTAAGACGGTTAACCTCCACCCTTGTTAGCCATGATGAATCTTCAACAGGTCATCCTTTCCACTTGACCAGATATTCTTCATATGTCTTGTTCCTTGTGCTTCTGCCAACATGACGGTCTAGTATATCTTCGATCTCCTTAGTGTCTAAACTAGTTGCTGGAATACTCCACTGTGCTGCTGTGATCTCATCTTCAACACCTCCTTCATGATACTCTGTCAAATCTGAAATGTTAAACACTGGTGAAATATTTAGCTCAGTAGGAAATTCTACCTCATATGCATTTCTTGAATCATGTTTCTTCAGTATCCTACATGGTCCAAACTTTTTCATTTTCAGCTTGTTATATGTACCAACTGGAAACCCCTCCTTCCACAAATGAACTATGACCTCATCACCAACCTGAAATTCCTTATGCATCCTTTTCTCATCTGCCTTAGCCTTATACTATGCGTTCATCTTGGTAATATGCTTCCTCACCTCCTCATGGATGTTCTTCAAGTGTTCTGCAAAATCCTCAGCTTCAGCACTACTTATTTCTCCTTTATCTATCTTCCTCAATTCAGATGCATTTCTCGGACTACTTCCATATACAATCTAGAATGGTGATTTACCAGTGCTCCTATTGATAGAATTATTGTATGCAAATTCCACCTGTGGTAAAGTCAAATACCATCCTGTTGGCTTATCTCCAACCAAACATCTCAGCAAATTTCCCAAACTCCTATTCACCACCTCTATCTATCCATCAGTCTATGGATGATGTGATGAACTGAACTTCAAATCTATATTCAACTTGTTCCACAATGTACGCCAGAAATATCCCACAAACTTAGTGTCCCAATCTGAAACTATGGTCTTTGGCAAACCATGAAGTCTCACTACTTCTCTGAAAAACAATTCTGCTACATGAACAACATCATTAGTCTTCTTGCAGGGAATAAAATGTGCCATCTTTGAAAATCTGTCAACTACCATAAAAATTGAATCATGTCCCTGCTGAGTCCTCGGTAAACCAAGAACAAAGTCCATGCTGATATCCTCCCAAGGCTTCTCTGGTACAGGTAATGGCTGATACAACCCTGTATTCTGCTTCACTCCTTTCACCATCTGACATACTCTACAACTCTGTACAAACTTCTTCACATCTTGCTACAACTGTGGCCAATAATAATTCTCACTAACCAAAGAAAAGGTTTTGTCACGACCAAAATGTCCAGCCAATCCTCCGCTATGCTTCTCTTTGATGAGATTCTCCCTCATAAAACTTCGTGGAATGCACAACTGACTCCCTTTGAATAGCATATCATCCTAGATGATGAAATCCAACCATTTCATCCTGTCTAGAGTAACAGGTTCTGTACAAGCTTTCCAAGCTTCACCAAAATTAGGATCCTCTGGATATAAATTCTTGAGTTCCTTGAACCCAACCACTTCAATCTGCATTTTTTTCATCAATAGTTGCCTTCTGCTAAGAGCATCTACAACCCTATTAGACTTTCCACTCCTGTGTTTCAAAATAAATGTATAACTCTGCAAAAACTCAACCCACTTCAAATGCCTTTGATTCAATTTTCCTTGACTATTCAAATATTGCAAAGCTTGATGATCAGTATACAAAACAAACTCCTTAGGAAGCAGATAGTGCCTCCACTTTTTCAATGCCTGAACTATAGCATAAAATTTATGATCATAAATAGAATATTTTCTCTTGGCATCATTTAATTTCTCACTGAAATAAGCAACAGGTTTACCTTCTTGGCTCATAATAGCTCCTATTGCAGTACCACTAGCATCACAATCTACTTTAAACACCTTATTAAAATCTGGAAGTGCTAAAACAGGTTGTTCTGTAACTTTTTGTTTGAACAATTAAAAACTCTTTTCTACCCCATTAGTCCACTTAAACTCTTTTCTATCCCCTCTCATTGTTTCAGTCAAGGGTCCACAAATACTGCTAAAATTTCTAATAAACTTTCTGTAAAAGCTAGCTAAACCATGAAAAGATCTTACCTCAGTAGCACTCCTTGGAGTAGGCCATTCAAGGATAGCCTGTACCTTCTCTGGGTCCATTTTTAGACCTTCTACTGAGACTAAAAATCTCAAATACACTAACTCTTTCTTCACAAAACTGCACTTCTTCAAATTAATCAACAATTTCTCTTCTCTCAACTTCTCAAATACCATACGAATATGCATCATATGCTCATCCAATGTCTTACTAAAGATCAAAATATCATCTAGGTAAACAATGACAAACTTACCCAGAAATTCTTTCAGAACCTCATTCATGAGCCGCATGAAAGTGCTCGGTGCATTGGTTAGCCCAAAAGGCATGACTAACCACTCATACAGTCCTTCCTTTGTCTTGAAGGCAGTCTTCCATTCATCTCCTTCTCTGATCCAAATCTGATGATATCCACTTTTCAGATCTATCTTTGAAAAATACACAGCTCCACTTGAACAGTCCATAATATCATCCATTCGTGGCAATAGAAACATGTACTTGATTGTGATCTTATTTATTGCCCTAGAATCTATACACATCCTCCATTCTCCATTATTTTTTGGTGCTAATACCACTGGTAGAGCATAGGAACTCAGACTCTCACGGATCAATCCTTTCTGTAACAATTCATGTACTTGTCTGTTCAACTCCTCACTTTCTGTAGGTGTCATTCTGTGTGCTACCTTATTTGGCAAACTCACTCCTGGGATCAAGTCCATTTGATGACTGATCTTTCTGACTAGTGGTAATCCATCAAGCACGTTATCGGATACAATATCCTGAAACTCATTCAACAAATCTGCAACTTCTACAGGAACATCTTCTACTTCCTCTTTACCAGCTTTTAGAATTAAAGAAAAACATACATGCTCATGCCTCATACCATCTAAGAAATTTTTTTCATCAACAAAAGTTATCCTTGCATTACCACATACCTTTTCTTCAATCTCCTTCAATGGTTTTAGCTTATGTCGCACTCCATCCTTTGTCAGGGAATAGGTATTCACACGACCATCATGTACAACACATCTGTCAAACTACCATGGTCTACCCAACAACATATGACATGCATCCATAGATATGATATCACACAATACTTCACCTTGGTATCCGCCAATCTTGAACTTCACTAGGCATTGTTCATTGACCATGACCTTGTGGTCATCTTGTACCTAGGCAATCTGATATGGATGTGGGTGTTTCTGTCTCTTGAGCTTCAACTTTGTCACCATCTCATCTGACACCAAATTGTCAGTGCTTCCACTATCAATAATCACATCACAACATTTACCTTCACACTTGCACCTGGTACGAAGTAGGCTCCTCCTTTGCTCAGGTTCATTCTCACCACTCAACAGGACTTTTCTGTTAATCAACGTTTCTCCTCTTTCAGCATCTTCAAAATTTGATGATCTGACATCTTCATCTACATGTGCAACTCTGGCCTGGCCTTCATTTCTCCTGTCTGTTCTATCTTGGTGCTGAGGACATTCAAATGCCCTATGACCTTCTTCTCCACAGTGAAAACATGTTCCATGGAAGCCTCCTCTTCCAGATCCTTGTCCTCTTCCTCTTCCTCTCTGATCTCTATTATTCTGATCCTGGAAGCGATTGAAATTATTTCCACGCTGATTCTGACTGCTACTGGCCTCATCCTTCTTTTTTGGATTTTCATTTCGGCCACCATGTGGAATTACAAACTTTTAGAATTACAATATGCAAAGCCACATGGGCATTCCCTTACAATATTCGGTAGGACAAAGCCTGGAATCAATGCCCAGATCTACTACCCAAAACTATTCTGAACTCTTAAGACAATAATACAGCCTTCCTTATATAGACAATTTTCCACCGCCTGGGAAGGTTCCAGAATTTTAGCCAATAAGGCCGACCAAACTTAGAATTATTTTATTTTACATTTTATTACATCATAGTCGGCTCAAGATAACCTTTGAAACCCGAACAAAAATTTTGAAGAAAATTATTTTCTGCCATTTCAGGTGACCCAACTTCTGAAGACCATAAGTCATCACCAGTTGACCCGATCGGCTATTATAACCCCATTTCAGAAATGCCTCGAAGCACTCTACAGGCTTGACCCACGCAAGCGCCTGTCACCCAAATTTTTAACCTCATTCGGGGCCTCTAAATCCTTCAAAAGTGAGTTCAAAGTTTCTGTACCTTGCTACCAATACCGAAAATTTTCAATATCTTCCAATATACACTTGATCTGGCAATGAAACTTTACTGGCAGACTTATATGACCAAAATGAACCTCCAAGAAAAAAATCAGATCATTCTGAGCACATATGAAAATTACCAAAAATAGTAACTTTCCATAAATAGCATCTCTGCACAAAATAGCCCTTATTGAATACAAAAATAAGAATATTTTTGGGTGATGCAAGATTGCTCTTACACCGAGGATGCTCCTGCATTAGGTTCATGTGTACACTGATGCAGATTGGGTAGGATGTGTTGATGACAGAAAGAGTACATTAGGTGGAGCAGTGTTTCTTGGTGATAGACTTGTCACTTGGACAAGCAAGAAACAAAATTTTATTTCTTAGTCAACAGCAGAAGTGGAGTATGTTGCAGCAGCCTTGAATTGTTCTACAATTGTTTGGATCAAGTAGATGATAAAAGATTTTAAAATTCAGATTGATTATCCTATTGTTATTCACTATGATAACATTAGCACTATCAATATGTCAAAGAACCCTGTGATGCATGCAAAGACAAAGCACATTGAGATCTAGTATCACTTCCTAAGAGAGAAAGTGACAGAGAAAGAAGTTAAGTTGGACTATGTGAGTACTAAAGATCAATTGGCAGATATATTCACAAAGCCCTTTCCTAAGGATACTTTTGAGTATCTCAGCGAGAAGTTAGGATTCATTCCCTTCCTTGATTTTTCTTAGAAGAAAGGAGGAAAGGCATCAGTCTTCAGGGACTGATGGAAGGTTGACTACTCTACCTCAGGAGTAGTATCAGTGCTTAAAATGAATGGAACCCTTTTCCATTGATGTCAAAGGGGGAGTAATATATAGTCATGAAAAACAAAAGTAAAAAGATGAGTAATATACTAAGGGGGAGCAATATTCAGTTATGATAGTAGTACAATTGAGGAAATGAAGAATATTAGAAAATATTGCAGTAGATGGAGGATTCATCTTTTGGGGAGTTTTGACGAGGAAATAGAGAATGTTATAAAAAAAATGTTCATTTGGGTTGGTGGTTGTATTTTATTCTACATGTTGCCATCAATGCCAAAGGGGGAGATTGTTAGATAGTTGCCAGCAGGCCGGTACTTACTGTATGTTTGTCATTGATGAGAAAATATGGAAAGTAGCATGCATGGAAGTCTTATGCAATAAGCTTTCAGTATATGTAGCATGGACATGATATCATAATTATATCATAGGCACAAAAGTTAACTGTTAGTACAGACAGTTATATAGCAGCTTGTGTCAGCAGTGTTCCTGACAGAGTAACAGGCAGTGTTCTGTGTATGGTTGTTTGTATAGTTATCATGGAGCCTTGCGCACTTGGATATATGTTGAAGACATGTTAGTGATGTTTTAGTTATGGAAACATAGTCTTTTGATGAGTAGAAGTGAAGTTATGCAGTTGCTATTCGCCAACAGTAGTTTCCTATGTTTATTCAAGAGAGCCGATAGAGATTTTATTGGTTCTTGAGTTGCACCTATCTTTATGGTACACACCCTTGGATTTAAGCTTAGAGAAGATTTATTGATGTTTAGTTAAGAGCACATGAGTTAATTTAGTTTATAGAGAAAGATCAAATTGTTTTTGTAGAGCTGACAGTGTGTAGCATGCATCCACAATTATCTTATTGGACAGGTCCTAGAATGTGTTGTGTGCATAGTAGAGTGGACATAATGTTTATTGGAGTTTGTTATGGTTTCTCTAATATGATTTCAAGGTGGTTCTAATAGACCGACTTGATTATATCATTTAGAGGAAAGATATTTATAGGCAGTCATTTGTGATTACTTGAGTGTGGTTCATAGTTTACTAAGCAAAGTAGAGAAGAGTGTGTGAAGTGTTGAGCCACTAGAAGAAGGTCTATGTGACCAAGTAAAGTAGTTGTGCTATTCATTGAAACTGATCCAGATAGCAGGTCAAAGTGTAGTTCACCAAGATCTAGCTATAGTGTGTATCTAAATATTCAGAAGGTTGTAGCCTTCGTCCCCTTGAGCAGTGAGCTCTCGGACAGTGCGTCCTCTACCCTAATAGGGACAATTGTAAAAGACTCCTAACAAAGTTCGACCCTTGACTAGGTCTACTGTACTTAATATATTGTAAAGCAACTCCTAACATGGTTAGGGATCTTCTAACAAGGATCATTATACACTAGTACAGAATATTAGTGGGTATCAAGTCCCACCGGGGTTTTTACCTATTTGAGTTTCCCCATAACCAAAATATTGGTGTTGTGTTCATGTGTTCTTTCATTGTGTTTATGCTTTATGTTTAAGTATACTTAATTGGATAAAGAATTAAATCTTATAGATAACTAATTCACCCCACCCCCCCACCCCCCCCCCCCCCTCAGTTATGTCTTGGGACTATTCCTAACAATATATGTAGAAAAGATTAAATGAGTTGGTTAGTAACTTCTCACTAGACCTTAGTTCACTCAAAGTTGGACAAGAAACTTTGAAAGAGTTTGCAACAAGATGAAGAAAAATTATTGCTGACTGTATGAATCAAGATAAGTTGATAGCCGACTGCTACAAGAAGATTCAAGAATCAAAGGACTTGATTGAAAAGGTGAGGCAGTCAGTAGAAGATCCCTCTACTGATATAAACATGTGTAACAATGTATATCAAGGATAGATTGACAAAATTGAGAAGGTAGAAAAGGAGATGTCAAAGATAAGGGCTAGGCAAACTCAACATAGAAATGCTCTTGCGCCCTCCCTAGATGTGTTGAATCAGAATATCAAGGAGATTGATGCCACCATGGTGACATATGATCAAGGCCCTAGTTCAGATTTGGAGAAGATGGAGAAACCGAAATATGCCTTATGTGCCCATCTCCAAACAATCAATGCACTGATTGCATTTTGGAAGCAAGAGATCCAAAATTTATAGATTGCATACCCAAATGTACTTTTAGTGTAAGTACTTGTACAGATTCAATTTTGAAACACCTTTTGCATTAATTTCAAAGGGTGAGTATGTATAGAATATGGAGCTATATCTATGTAAAGAAAATGTATAAAGATATAAGGGAGATATAAGATAGAGTATGATTAAGTGTTTTTTGTATTAAGGGACAATTAGTCACTTTGCCATATTCCTTTGTTGCCATCAATGAGAAAGGGAGAGATTGTTGGAAAGTTGACTATAATAGTGTATATGACTTAATATAGTGTTTTCATTATGGAAACAAAGTCATATGATGTTTTGGAGTTAGTGCTTATGATAAGAAGATCAGAAATTGGCTAAGTGTTGAAGATTGGACAATTTATAGAGTACCTGAAGGTTAGAGCATCAACACATGTGCATATGATATAATTATGGTATGCACCCTAGAATTTAAGTTAGTAAGATCATATTCATGCTACATCTAAGGGCGCATGATAAGAAGATTCAATATGAGAAAGATACAGAGAGTTCAAGTTGCACAGACTGTGAATGCCAGAGAAGAACAGTGCAAGCAGCCGACTGTTGGTATTTTAGTTAGCGATTATATTATTGTGTTGTAAAGGCTATATGCCTATTATAATTAGGTTTTAGACATATAAGTATGTTTCTTTGTAAACATGCTTGAGCCAATTCATTTGGAAGTGTTGTACATAATCAGTTAAAGGGCTGACCTAGTTAATTATTTTGTATGCACATATAAATATTAGATGCGCTATTGTAATTAAGTATGGAAGTTGTTATAGAGTTGAAATAAGAAGAGCAGAAGTGTGTGAAGATTTGATAATATGTATTAGAGATTTGCAAGAGGTCAAAGCATTAGTGCATCAAAGAAACTAATTAGACAAGCAGTGTCACGGTGCTAGTTCATCTAGCAGATATAGTGTGTATCTGAGATCAGAAAGTTGTAGCCTTCACCACTTGAAGAGTGAGCTCTAGGAAAATGTGTCCCCACCCCTAATAGAGTTATTGTAAAAGACTCCTAACAGGGTCCAATTGTTGACAAGTTCACTATAATAAATACATTTTCAAGCAACTCCTAACAGGGTTAAGGATATTCTAACAATGATCATAAAACACTAGTACAAAATATTAGTGGGTGTCAATTCCCACTAAGGTTTTTACCTATTTGGGTTTCCCCACAACCACATTGGTGTTATGTGTTGTGTTCATGTTTCTTATTTATGTTGATGTTCATTTCAATACTTAAGAATTCAAGTTAAGATTAAAGAGCTAAGTAAAAAGATTTAATACAGTGAACACTGATTCACCACCCCCCCCACCCCCCCCCTTCTCAGTGTTCTCATTCCTAACACTAAGGGGGAGCAGTATTCAGTCATGAAATTAGTAGATGGAGGATTCATCCTTGGGGGAGTTTTGATGAGGAAATGGAGAATGTTATAAAAGAATTGTTCATTTGGATTGGTGGTGTTTTTCATTCCATATGTTTCCATCAATGCCAAAGGGGGAGATTGTTGGAGATTTTCCAGCAAGCTAGTGCTAACTATATGTTTGTCATTGATGACAACATATGGTAAGTAGAATGCATGGAAGACTTATGTAGTAAGCTTTGAGTATATGTATCATGGACATGTTATCAACATGACATCATGGACGTAGAGGTTAATTGTTAGAATAGATAGTTATGTAGCACCTTGTGTCAGCAGTGTTCCTGACAGAGTTACAGGCAGTGTTATGTGAGTGATTGTTCGTAGAGTCATCATGGAGCCTTGCACCTTTGGATATGTGAGAAGACATGTTGGCGATGTTACAATCATGGATGTAGAGTCTAATGATCAGAAGAAGTTAAGTTATGCAGTCGATATTCACTAGTAGCAGTTTCCTGTGTTTGTTCAGAAGAGCCGACAGAGATTATATTGGTTCAGAAGCTGTGCCTATCATTTTGGTATGTGCCCTTGGATTTTGGATTAGAGAAGAGTTAATAATGTTTGGTTAAGATTGCATGATGTAATTCAGCTTGAAAAGAAAGTTTCATTTACTTTGCTAGAGCTGATAGTGTGTAGCGTGCGTTTACATTTAATAATATTGGACAGGTCCCAGATTGTGTTGCGTGCTTAGTAGAGCCCACAAAATTATTATTGGAGTATTTTATGGTTTCTCTAATATGATTTCAAGATGGTTCTAACAGGATGACTTGATTATATAGAGGAAAGATATTTATAGGCAGTCATTTGTGATTACTAAAGCAGGGTTCAGAGTTGATTGTGAAGAGCAGAGTAGAGTGTGCGAAGTGTTGAGCCATCAGCAGAAGGTCTATGTGACCAAGTGAAGAGTTTATGCTATACATTGGAACTGATCCAGACAATAGGTCAAAGCATAGTTCACCAAGATCCAGATACAGTGTGTATCTGGGTAAAAGCACAAAGTTGTGTCATGTTTCAGGACATCTTTTCAGCACAACTGAATTTGAATATTTCTAACTAAAATTATTTTTTGTCGAACATTTGGTCTAGCTAGATTCATTCTAGCTAAGTTAGATAAGTGCTTCAACTTTTCCAATTGGAAATATCTATTAAATGCATATTTTATACCAATTACTAAAGAAATAAAATTATTTCATAAAATCAATGTTTCAATAAGTCCTACTATTTTTAATGATATTTTTTTACAAATATAAAAATACCCTTTTTTAGAGCACGGAGTCAAGATTATCATCATATAATTATTATAGTATTTTAATTAGAGCTAATATATTATAATTTTAAAATACTTCAAGTAGGTATTTTAACATTAGAGAACAAGCTTCTTAAAAAATAGAAAAAAATAGTAAAGCTTTTTAAAAAAATCAAAATTTTATATTTAACACTAGAGGAGAGAGTTCTCTTCAAGATTGTGTAATTTTATTTTTTACTGGTGTAGATTTGACAAGGAAAATTTTGTGGGAGATGAAAATTGTCGATTTCAGATATGCTCAACTTTGAGTAGTTATAACGTTGAAAATATACATTGAAAACTATTTTTTCTTCTTTTATGCACTAGCTATACATTTCATCTATAACATATTTTGAAATCAAAGGAAAAAATGATTATTTGAATATACTTTTTTGGTGGGAACAAGACCCTCATTTTTCAGTATTTTCCAGCAAGTAAAAAATGGAGTTCAAAAATTAAAAAACTATGTGAATTCTTGTTCAAAATTTTTAAAAAAATTTATAGGCATAAACTTCATCCACTTTTACACATTTCATTAGTTTACATCATCTCCAAATTCTAAACATAAATGTCATTTTTATGTTGTTAAAGTTAAAAATTTTGTGTTGTTCACCTTTCCCTTTATAAAAGTGTGACACAACTTTGTACTTTTACTAATCTATTATTCATAAGGTTGTAGCCTTCAACCCTTTGAGCAGTGAGCTCTTGAATAGTGCCTCCTCACCCCTAACAAGGTCAATTATTAAATACTCCTAACAGGGTCTGACCCTTGACCAGGTCATTGTACTAAATGCATTGTAAAGAAAACTCCTAACAGGGTTAAGGATCTTCTAACAAGGATCATAATATAATAGTGCAGATTATTAGTTGGTGTCAATTCCCACTGAGGTTTTTACCTATTTGAGTTTCCCCATAACTAAAATATTGGTGTTGCGCTCAAGTGTTCTTTCATTGTGTTTATGCTTTATGTTTAAGTATACTTAATTAGATAAAGGATTGAAACTTGTAGATAACTGATTCATGCCCCCCCCCCCTCTCGGTTATCTCTTGGGACTATTCATAGCACTTTGTTCCATAATTCTTTAAGAGATTTTCTTCCTCTTAGTTTTGGGAGGTTGGCACAATCAGGTGTAGATTTACTATGGCATTTTGGCTTAAATCTAAGATGTTGAGTGGTATCATTGGACTTTCCAATGGTTTTCCTTCAACCTTTTCTAAATGATCTTTATCTAATGAATCTAGAATCTTAGCTAAAATTTTGTTATCCTTATTAATTTCATGTTAAAAATGTAGATTAATATATAATCCTAAAAAATCATTAATGGCTGCAATTTATGACAATTTTGAGACAATATCATTCCTACCTAATACCAATTCATAGTCATCCTCCAACTCTTCCCCTGAATCCAAGAAATTGTTCTCTCTATTTGTAGGCTCTTCCTTTTTCATCTACAAAGATGGGGTATGTTTAGAAGTAGAATGGTTTTCTAAGACCACCTTCGTCTTATGTATTGATTTTCCTTGATCGATGGGTAACAAAGAAGTGGTTGTGGGGGAGATTATTAAGGGAGGCTAGTTGATACCATGTTTGTTATTTCCTCTTGAATATTGTTTAATGAGTTCTAATTCCTTACTTACTACCTTACTCATTTCCTTTGCCTACCCTACAATATTTTCTAGAGACTATTTATATTCTATTATTCCTATATCTTGAACACAGTCACTAATCCTTTTTTATGTGTATATATCAGAATTAAGATTTATGATTTTATCTTTATCATATATTTTTTCCCTTTTGTTAGAGAAATCAACTGGAATAATATATCCTCTATCATAATTTCATCAATAACATTTGGGTTGATTTTTGAAGTATCTAAAATAGTAAAACCTCCTACATTTTTAAGAAAACATGCCTTTACATTCATAAATTGATTAAGAACTTGTTTACTAGAGATATCTTTCTTTGTTTTCTCAAGTACTTCATTATCTGAGTTACTTTCACAACCCTCCTCTTTTGCATCTACTGTTTCAAAAATAATAACGGGGGAAATTACATATTCATTATGTTCACTTTTTATTCTGATTTTTGCTACGGATTTTAAATTTATATCCATCCTAACAATGATAGTAGAATTCAATTGTTTAAAAGGAGTATCCACAAATCCTACAAATTTACCTATCAGATTACCTATCTTCCTAAAGTATGTTTCATTGATTAGTCCTATGGGGAGATTTGGGAGAAGGACAACCCTTTCAATAGGAAATCCTTTAGATTGATAGGGTTAAAGAGTGGCGACCAATCCATTATTTAAAAATTAATATTTTTAAATTTAGGGAAACCTTGCTTCAATAATCTATCCTTCAACTTTGTCTTATTACATCTTAAAAAAATAAAACATTTTGATAGTAGGATTGTTCTTACTTGATTAGAGAATTTAGTGGTTAACCATGTTGCAATTCTAGAGGAAGAAACCCCGAAGCCATTCCATCTTAAAAAAACTCCTCGATTCTTATACATCTCCTAAAATTCCTCCAACCTGTCATCTATAAGGTCTAGGGTTAAAGTCCTTGTATTAGAAGATTCAGGCGAGTGGGAAGAGATTGGGACGTGCTAGTGAGGAGAACAATAGAGTTTAATCAAGGGAGAAGAGCATAAAACATCACCTGCTAATGGTTTCAGAGCATCTTCTATATTTAAGAGAGTAGAAAACTTATTTTTTGAGTAAATCAAAGGAGGAGAAGACTTTGGATTACAATGCTTAGTGGAAAAACCCCTAACCCTAGCTTTAGATTTCTTAGAAATGACTCTAACCCAGGGGTTAGGGTTACTTGAAGGAGACAACATGATAGACATAAGAGGTGAATTTGCCTATGGAATGGATTGTAAGGAACCATCGGCATAGAGACTTGATGAAAATCAACATGGGTTCCTAGTATATTTTGTTTTTATGAAAAAGGAGATTTGTTTATCTAAATATTCTACAAAGCAAAAAATTACAGGTTGTTGAGGAGAAAAGCTACACCTAGAAAATATCAAAGAAGAGAAAGAACCTCGGTCAAAAGTGCTTGAAGAAGATCAATGAAGCAGAGCATCAGGCATTCAAGGAAGATGCCAAGAGTGAGAGAAATTCACAAGCAGAGCCATCACAATTTTTTTTTATATCTTTATTTTATTTTTTTAATTAATGCATATATTAATATTATAAAATATTTGATTAATATACGTGATTTATATTAATTTTAAATTAAGTTATATTTTAAAAAATAAAATTAGGAGTATATTTGTTTTTAATTAGTGCTTTATTTAATTAATTATATTTATTTTTGTGTAACAATATAATTAATTAAAATTTTATTTTCAAATTATAGTTAATTTCAAGAAAATATAAATTTAATTAGACTATAATTAAATGTTATATGTCATGGTTTTTTTGGAGATTTATGTGGTTTTTGTCTGTGCTTAATTGTCGGTACTTACTGTATAGGTATTATGTGACTACTATTTTGGGTACATCTATGATGTGATGTCATGACATGTTTCTATTAAGTCTCGATCATTACTCTATTTAACCTCAAGTAGGTGCTGACCATTATGTTAAGATTTTATTTACTTGGTCCCCCATTTCTTTTATTGTGGTTGATCTATATATTAAGTGATGGTCTTTGATTGTGTTTTAGTCTATGTTGGAGAATGATGCTATTGATGCTCTTGATGAATATTGACCTTGTGTTATGAGACCATGTTTATTTTAGTACTTGATTTATCTTACAATGTGGTAACCATGTGGATTGATAATTATTATGTCCAGTATGGGATGGACAGTTTAGGTCCTTTTATAGGATGATTTATTTGTTATGCTCTAGCACTTGTCTTTGATGACACTCATGGTTTATTGATTTATAGAAGTCTTTTACGGTTTCATTTTTGGTTTTATTTTATCCTTGATTATTTTGTTGGGAGCATTAGGGTAGGTTATCTAGGAGGATAGAGGGGAAGTGACTAACTTTGGAAGCATTAGAGCCCTAAAGTGGCTACTTGGGTATCATTTGTAAGTTGAATTAATAAGTGATAACTTAATAAATTTATTATGATAAAAACATTTAAAAAGATAATTTTTCCTCACCCATGTCTTGAGTGCTAGTATAGGCTAAGGATGGGAGTGAGAGATGATGCTTGTCACCTAGTGTGGTGTGTGTTCTAGCATAGCTAGTAGCCTTATCTATTTGAAATGACTACTGATACTACATAGAGTCACTAGGGGTCGGGGTCCAAAGAGGCTACCAGGTGACCATAGAGTTGACTTATCTGATGACACTTCCCTATATGTGTCCTAGGTTCCTATGTTGCATTTGATAAACTTGATTTGTGTCATTATAATCTTAACTTGATAACCTTGTAACCACTTATTATCAATTTATCCTATGTACCATTGAATTAGTCTTTCTTGTTTCATTGTTTCCTTGAGTGAGGCCTGGTGTTATCTCCTCAGCATGGTGGGTGTGGACTTATTGGTTCCATGTGGTTGGGTGGTAGTGATTCTTTTACAATTAAGATCCAGTGTTTGTGACTTTGTGCTTGGATGATCCTTGATGTTGCTTCTATCTTCTTGTTCTTTGCTTGGAGACTTTCCCATGAGATGTGTATCTTATATTCCATTTTATGTATGGTTACTGACATTGATTTAGTGAAATTTATATGTACTTGGAATATATTATTGTTATCCCGATGACATGTGCAGTGGAAGTTATTTTATTATGTATGCCATGATGTATCAGTTGTACTCTATGGATTGTATCTTTGATTTCATTGATGTATTGAATGTATCTTATTATTAATCTCTAATGAATATGATAGTGTACCTTACGATTTGTGTTATTTCTATTATGATTAAGTAAAGGATTATGAAAACTTCAATTTGGGTTTTAAAATGAACCAAGATATATCATGTGATTATGTGTTGGATTTTACTTAGTAGATTAATTAACTTATACGTAATTATACATCATGGAACCCTTGAGACTTGTAATTTGTTAATGAGTTACATTTATGAATATGTAATGGCTTATGTTAGATTGCTTATGCATTGTTGTTCATTGTTGATTGTAAACTCTTGAAAAAAAATTATTCAGTAAACTTAGTAGCATGTTTTAGGTTATTTTCTCTTGGATTCCCTGGCGGGGTATTACACATGGTATTAGAGCCCAAGTTTCTACACTAGGAAATCTGGGAGTTTCTAACCCCATTAGGTTTCTTATAGTAAACATGAAATAAAATATAGACACATAACTCTTTTCTATTTGAAGAACCATTGTATTGCAACTAAAGATGTATGTTGTTTCTTTCTCTTAAGCTTCGTTGAGATGTTGCTTTGTCTATTGATTGTCATAGGTGAAATACCTACTAAGGCTCACATTATTGTTAGGACCCGTGTTAAAATATCGGGATCTCTAGCCACATTTTTTTTGATGAAGTTGGTAATCATCTATGCGATTGTTTTGTTGTGAGTGAATAGTTAACTTTTTCTTATAGCCCCTGTGTGGTTGGTGCATGTAAATTATTAGTGATCATGATTAGGTTTCCTTGTATGATTTAGCCTAATAATTGATGAGTGATGTTGTTTAGGATTTATATGATCCTTCTTGGTATTGAGTGTCCTAGTTTGAGGATCTCCTTATTGATGACCCATATATCTTTAAATATTATATGTTTTTTGAGTGGTCCTATTGCTATCTTCTAAGTGACCCATGATATTTGATATAACATCAAAATCATTTTATTAAACTTCATTATCAAAGTATCAAATATAAAATCTTGAGAAAAATTAATAGTTTTTATTTTAATAAATATTTTACATTACAAAAATACTGGAAAAATTAAATCCTCTATCTTATTTATAGAATGTCTAAATAAACCCTATGATAGATCTCTATCTAACTAGTACAGGTATTAATTTAATTTTACAACTGTATCTTATTTATTTAATGGACTCGAGTAGATTTGGAGACAAATTGAAAGATGGAAAAAAATTGAAGGGTCCACAAATTCCTCACCTTGGAGGAGCACAATCAACCAAATCTTCAGTAGTGTAGCCTAGAAACACACTCCATTCCATGGACCTAAAATTAAAGCTACATAGATTCATGTTTCCTTTAATGGTAAGCCAAATTTTATCTAATGAAGCAACAAGAATAAAATATATTCCATGTGATGGCTTGATTGTATCTTCCAACAAATATGAGGGAGTAACAGAAATAAGAGACCAACTCTCATGACTCTATTCTCTTGAATCCAACTCCCATATTCCCACCAAACTGTGCTCAATAAGAGGGAAACCACACCATATTTTTCTTCCTTCCTCCTCTAACCTCTCCACAAAAATCAGCTTCCCATTACACTGCAGCAAGGAAGACAAAGTAGATTTGAAGTTATTAAATTACTTTCATGCTAATCTATATATAGAGGAAGCCCTCCTTTGATTTATTTAAACTGGATCTCTCTACAAACAATGCCATAGCATCCTAGATGAAGACCAAAGCTCTTGGTAAAGTAAGCCATGCCATTGTGTATTGTGCTCTTTCAATCATATGTATTAGAACCGAAGAGCTGAAATGTAGTAGGGATATCCTTCCACTCATCTATACTAGAATCATAGAGATAAACAACTTTCTTGAAGGTTTATCTATAATAGTAATTTCAAAGTGAGAAGCATGGACAATCATTACTTTGACACAATATTCAAAATATTTGTAACTCTAAAAGTAGCTTGTCAAACCTTTTTGTTTCAATTTTTGAATTAGATGTAAATATCACATCTAAAAACTAGAAATCAATATATTTTTTATAGGTTCCTAAGGCTACTATTATAATTGATTAAAAGAAATTATGAGCCCTAGGTACACTAAAATACATATTTAAAAAATTAGCACCTACTTGAGACACTGAGAGCTGAGTGAGTTTTGGCATACATATCGAGACACATACTTTTGGACTATTTTTTAGGTCCAAATGTGGATGTGGAAGCATTACTTAACCAGATTTCCCCAAGAACATGTCCTTACGGACTAAACACCTATTCTTGATGTCCAGAATGTTCTGGTTGCAGAAGAGTGGAGACAAGATCCATACCTGCTCCAGTTTTCTTACAAAATTGGGACATTCCTTAAAAGGTGATGCCCCCTTCCTCTCTATTGAAATTGGGGACACATTTAGATTCATGAGATGTCAACACACGTAGCAATTTTTAAATTAAAAAAGAATTCAAAAAAAAGTGGAAAGAATCTTGTAAGATTGGTGTAACTAAGATCAAGTCTTCTCCTGGAGAAGATTGAGGAATCTACATAGACTTTCAGAATAAGAAAAACTAAATTGAAAGCTTTCACCAGCTAGACTTCGTCTCAAAATTATAGGCCTTGATTAAGATGTTAATAAAATAAAAATACTGGATCACTCTTGTTTAGATAATTTGTAAGGAATATTGTTTTAAAATAAATTCTATTCTCAACCTGGTATATTTTAATCTCTCGTCACTGTGTCATTCCTCGAGAAAGAACTTTTAATGATTAAGCATTCACCTATGGTTTAGGGAAAGATTGTCCTGTAAAAGATTGTTACATAGTGCTACTAAAAGATTCTTACATAGTGCTATTTTGACCCTTGCCTCGAGCTTTTCTATTGTGGAGAGGACCAAGATGGATATTTTTGAACACGGCCTCTCACCTAAACCAATAGTTTAAAGAATATAGCAGCACAGAGAAATAAACATGATTGAATTCAATTTATTTTTTCACAATGTTATAGTTCCACAAAACCTATTTTACGTGCACAAAATATAAATTTTAACAATTATCTCGATCTAGAAGCTCCGATTTTGATTTTCACCCAAAATTTAACATGGCCATTTTAAAAAGCCCTAATTTTGAAGCCGAGGAGAGAAAAAATTGTCCAGACAAGAAAAACAAGGCATTTTAGGAGGAAGATAATAAATGAAAGCTACATATAGGTCTATGTTCTTCTAAAAATCTAACACAAATGAACCTAAAATCCCGATACAATGAACAACTACTTAATCAAACACTTAAATCTAGGAATGAGAAACTTACAAATATTTTTTCCAGGTGCAACGTCTATAATTGTGACAAAATCGGTGCCCATCTCTTTTACAGAGTTGGAAAAGCTCGATGTGGTGGATTTCATTCTATTAGCCCAGATGCTTTGGGGAGCTATTTGGGATTTCAACACATTCTCGTAGATCGTCTGTCATTACAACACCGTGGCTATTAACTGTTGTTTAATTGTCGGTCCTGTGACTATAATGGATTGCCTTATTTCTCCACGTAGAGGGATTGTTCTAGAAAGGATAAGGAAATTTTACCCCATTATAGACATTCTTCCAGCTATCATGGCCTTGAACTATAAAAAGATCAATTTGTTCCACTGGCACATAACTGACTACCATTCGTTTCTACTATAGTTGCCTTCCGATCCAACCCTCACACAGAACACGCAGGGATTCGCGCATAAAATCCATGGCGTGGATGAAATAGTCAAACATGAAAGAAACTGTGGCATCCGTTTAGTAGTTTGGAGGATCCATATCAACCTATCAACCTTTTTGAAATACCCATTGTGGGTAGTGAGCGGACACAACGAGAAAATAATTCCTCAGCTATGACGCTTTCTACCTCTTGAATATTGAGAGCCCAGATACCCTTGCTAAAATTAGTTTCCCGCTCTTAAGACATGAAAAAACAAAATAGAAATTAATAAGATTTTTTTTTTAAAAATAAGACAATAATAATTTTTTCTCCTAAAATTTTATCTTAAAATACCTTACCTTATAGTAGTGTGTGCAGCTCCTTTCAATTTCTATCTTATGTGGTATTAATTTGAGAGCAAGGGTACCCAAGCGCCCAAGAGGACGACCTTGCCTTTTTGAAGTTCTCAATTGTCTAAATTTAAATTTTGACATAATTTTTTTGGCTAATTCAGAATTTCATTGTTGTCTTCTTGACTATGACACTGTTTTAAGTATTTATAAGTATTTAAATTATATGAGTTTGATTTCAAACAACACTTCATTTGATATAAACTACATTCAGTCCATCTATGATTATTTTTCTTGGTCGGTGCCAATTAGGATACCAAATTGGCATATGGGATCCCCTTTCTACAAGCATTCTACAAGATAACTTGGGTTTCCTCCTACCTAAAATTATTTTGAAATTTGATGTATTCAACTAACCTTACCCCTACTTATTTCAACATATTCTCCTTTTTCAGTGCAGAGAAATGTAGTATACTTGTGCCAGCTATGCACTGCCAACAATCTCATTAATCAAGCAAATGCTATTGCTTCTACTAGGTGCTTGCAATATCACCAATCCACTCCCTCGGTGATATATTAAACAATTGAGAAAATTCTATGCCTTTGCCAAGTGCTTGAAATGTCTGAAATGTTTTTTGGAAGAAATTATCTAATTCAATCATAAAGAAGTTGTAAATGGAATGGTATTTTTGTTTGTCAATAGTTGCAGGTACTCTTAAATCTTCTTCTGCAGCTACAGGTATGTATACATTTTTGCATTGGCCTAAATTTCATGTAAATCAAAGTGAACTGGTAATAGTATTAAAGAAAAAAATGTATTGTTTTCTAAATACATACACATACACATTTTCTAACAAAAAGAGTAATGTATTTTATTGGTTGCGATTATAGACTCCAGTCCACCAACAACAACAGACATTGTTCCACATCGATAGCTTAGATGAGGGAATGAATGTAGGCCTCTGAATCAATAGTGGTTTGCATTTGTCATTTCTTAGATAAGGGGATCAATTATGGCTCTCTCCTATCAAAGTAATGAAAAGTTCTCTTACAACCAAATAAGACCAACAAATGTAAGCTAACATTTATTCACAAGGCTCTGACAATGCCAGCATATGCCTATTAAAGAAAGCGGATTCACCTTCTAGCACCTAAAGAGTTGAAGAACATCTGTAATAATCATCCTCGCTTTCAAAACTAAACCTGATGCAAAGATGTCATAAAGATAAACTGGCAATTGTCCAAAAAGGTAAAGATGGCTTCTCTCTGAAGTCCTTCTACACCAGATTTTCTCTTTTAAGCATTGAATGTACAAGTTAAAATTCAACAAATTTTGCTTAGGTGAAAATCTTCAATACACTCATCCTACATTGACTATCTATAGTCTTTATACAAAGATATAGCCATATCTGGAGCTACTTCCTTTGCACATTGATCTAAAACCTGTGCTTCTAAACCAACAACATCATTTTTCTCTTACAAAGGAAAAGAAAAATTTGATGCTGTTGTAGCTTCTAAGGATGCTTCCTTAGAATCCTTCTTTCTCCATAAAAACCATAGAGGTAGTTTCCATGATTTCTCCAAATGATATTCTTAACTACAATTTATTTTTTGAGACTCATTTCTCAAACTGAAGATTACAGGACATTTACAAGATGTTGAATAAATGCAGGCAGCAGCCCAACAACTAACCTTTAGATAGTTGGAAGCATTTGAACAAACCCAGGGTCCAAAATAGACAAATATGTTTTGAAAGTCCACATACAAACCAACCCTGACAAAACGTAGATGAAAACCACCTTTCTTAGAGTCTGGAATTATTGTTTTACATGAACTATCTCTTAGCTCACATGAAAACAATCATTTGGAATCTAAGTAATTTAAGGACAAGTGATATCCATCGGGCAATCTCAAACTCATGAGGTTCACTCTTCAGAAATCTTGTCTAAGCACTAAAAATAAAAGATGAAGATCAGTTAAAGTCGATGATATCTCAGTTCTAAGTTGAGAGAGATAGAGGAGTAGGCCCGCCTGATCAACATTCACCACTTACAAACTTCTAGTAAAATATTGATTTCTATATTATCTAATCATAGTATCTACTTGCACCTGAATCAAAATATACTTCTGATGCAGAGTGGGTAGCCAGAAGTATCAAACAGACCAAATTTTTCCTTCAAAACCTTCTAAAGTCCTAAGGCGGGAACTCAAAGAAGGATCTCCAGTAGCTAGTGCCTTTCACACTTATCACAAGTGTAAAATGTGACTTGTCTCTAGGTTATCACAACCTAATCTAATAGGGTACTCAATCACTGAGTCCTACCAAGTCTCCCAATCCACCTAATCATTAGACGACAGGCAGGCACTTGGGCTAATTTGCACACAGTTTCCCCCAAATGAAACACCAAGGACCAAGAGTGACCTATACTTTTTGTTGGTCTATTTAGGTCCCTAATACAACAATTCAATAGTTCTATTCATCGTAGATATCAACTTGGGCTTATTTGTCCTAGTGAAACCAATCCTAGGCTTGTAGCCCTTCCAAAGTATTAATTTTGATTTAGAACACAACTATTCCACACAACCCCATAAAATCATCATATATTTGGGTACCCTTTTGGGCCTAAAGAAACATACCAAAACCACAAGGTTCCAATGTGAAGGAAACATGAAAAGTTACCCTGATTCACCTTATGAACTAGGCCTAATTAGGCTTCAATTTACACTATAGGTACCACGTCCGTACATCCAAAATCCAATAAAATTATTGTATCATGTGAGGATACATAAAATATTTCAATATACCAAGTTTCAAGTCTTGGTGATTCTCCAATGGAGAATTGTGTTGACTGGTGTCAAGAACTAGAAGGTGCACACATCGACATGTACACCTAGGGCATCAGTAGAAACCCATCTCCCTACAAGTTGTAAAACCAAACCTGAAAAATATTAAAGAATACATCAAATAGATGAATTCCACCAAGGTCCACTAGATTCCCATGGTGGAATTGTGAAATACACAAAAATTTTGGCGAAACCCTAGTTCAGGGTTCTCAAACCAGTAGGCAGGACTAAAAATGGAATAAATTTTGACTCGCGATTGATCTAATCATGAAACCAATTAAAAATGGAAGGTAATCATAGGAATAATTGAAAATTTTATTCTTTCATTCCCAGACCTACGTACACATCCGTACAAAATTTCTAATGCTCGAGGATGCAGGAAAATAATTAGATTTTATTGATTTTTGAATGCCAAATACATCATCTTGCCTTCTGCCTACCTGGTAGGGCTTATGAAGGCCTCCCCCAATGGTCAAAAGCAAAATTCAAACCAACTATTCATTGGGGGTATCAATTATAACTTCTAACAAAAGTTGTCAAAGTTGCTCGGCAACATTTACAACTTTTTTTGCATCATAGTGCAACTTTTGATCCTAGGCGACCAAACTTGGTCCAAACCTAAATCTGATGATCCAACATGGATCCAAACATTTTAAAAATCAAATGCTAAGAAAATAAAATATTCTAAGGTTTAGGACACCTATTGACCAATAGTTGACCAAGGGCTTATCAATTCCAATCTTGGAACTAGGTCTTTCAAATAGGGTCCAATTTTAAACCTTTATTTCTAATATGTCCTAAAGACTACTAGGACCACCAAAAGATCCAATGAGTGCCAAAGGATCCAATGAGTGCCAAATACTTAGTTTTTTGAGGGTGCTCCCGTACCATACTCCCCTTGAGGTTTAGAACTCAGGTTCCTACTTGAGGTTAATTGATCAATAGTGGTGCCATGTTGTTTAATTTGTTCCTTTGTCATCTAGGTTGGATCAATATTAGGGAGTCCTTTCCACTTGACTAGGTATTGCATGTACTTTTGTTTCCTTGTTTGCTTCAGCACCTTAGATTCAAGGATTTATTCTAACTCCATCAAATTTCTTTGTGGAAGATTTGTGACATAATCTTCGACCTCCTCATTTTGTTGACCCTGCACATTTGAAACATCTGAAACACCTTTGTAAGAGGTGAGGTCTGAAACATTAAATATAGGATAAATCAGTAAGTTAGGGGGGAGAGAGATTTCATATGCATTTTCACCCATCTTGTTGAGGATGGTGCATGGTCCAACTCATTTCATGTGAATCTTGGAGTACTTTCCATTTGGCAATCTCTCCTTCCTAAGGTATGCCCACACTTTATCTCCTATTTTGAAGTGAACTTCTCTTCTTCTCCTGTCAGCCAGTTCTTTATAGTTCATGGTAGAGTGCTGCAATGTTTGTTTTACCTCTACCTATACTTTGGTGATAAGTTCTACCAGCTCTTGTCCTTGTGCACTTGTTTTGAAGTCGGAGGGTAAATCAACCAAATCCAAAGGACCTTTAGGATGGACACCATATAGTGTTTGAAAAGGGGTTTTACTAGTGGACCTATTCAATGAATCATTGAATGAAAATTGTGCTTGGGGAAGTATCCTATCCCAACTCTAATTGTACTATTTTTTTAGGCATCTTAGGAGGTTTCCAAGTGACCTATTCACCACCTCTGACTGTGCATCTATTTGGGGGTGGTATGTTGAACTGTAGGTTAGATTTGTGACTAGTTTCTTGTGCAATATCCTCAAAAAATAGCCTTGAAATTTAACATCTTTGTCTAAAACTATACTCTTAGGAAGACCATGTATTCTCACTACCTCTTTAAAGAAGAGATGAGAAATATGAGAGGCATCATTAGTGCTTTTGCAAGGTACAAAATGTACCATCTTACTAAACCTATCCACAATGACAAAAATGTTGTCATGACCCTGTTTTGTTCTTGGCAAACCCATCACAAAATCCATGGAGATTGACTCCCAAGATCTAGAAGGTATGGGCAGGGGTTGATACAATCCTTTATTGGTAGATACACCTTTAGCTTGCTGACAAATGGTGCATGTTTTGACAAATTTTATGACATCCTTGCCCAATTTTGGCCAAATGTAATAGCTCTTCACTAAGTCTATTGTTTTGTCTATGCCAAAGTAGCCACTCATGCCACCACAATTCTTTTATCTAATAATATTTGTTCTCATGGAGCATTTGGGAATGCACAACTGAGCCCCTTTAAACAAAAGACCATTTTGAATAAAAAATTCACAAAAATCAGTGTGATATCTCCCTGTTAAGTTGGTCCATACCTCAAAGGCTTCTCCAAAATCTGGATCTCCTGCATATAGGTGTTTTAGTGAATCAATTACCACACTTTGAAGCTGAATTTATTCAATCAATCCAACTCTCCTACTAAGATCTTCATCCATCTTGTTAGCCAATCCATTTTTGTGCTTTATATTGAAGGTGTAAGCTTGCAATTGTTCCATCCACTTTATGTGTTTCACCCCTAGTTTGTCTTGAGTATTGAGAAAACTCAATGCATGGTTATCAGTGAAGACTATAAAATCCTTGGGAAGCAAGTAATGCCTCAATTTCCTAAGTGCTTGGACCATGGCATACAACTCTAGATCATAAGTAGTGTACCTTTTTTTAAGCATCATTTAACTTTTCAGAGAAAAATGCCACAGCCTTACCTATTTGGCTTAGGAATAAAGCTATGGCCAAATTGCTTGCATCTGTCTCCACCACAAACACTTTGTTGAAGTCAGGAAGAGTTAGGATTGGATATTGAGTTACTCTATTCTTGAGATATTGGAAGGCATCATTAGCCTCTTTAGTCCATACAAACTTAGTCTTTTTACCACCTTTAATAGTGTCCAACAGGGGAGCACACACATGACTAAAGTTTTTAATAAATTTCCTATAAAAGGTAGCAAGACCATGAAAGCTTCTAACATCACCTTGGTTCTTTGGTGTAGGCCAATTTACAATGGCTTCAACTTTGGTAGGATCCATCTTGAGGGTGCCTTGAGAGATGACAAAACCTAGGAAGACAAGTTCCTTCTTCATAAACATGCACTTTTCCAAGTTGATCACCAAATTGTGTTGATGGAGCCTCCTCAAAGCCTATTCCACATGTTCAATATGTTCTTCTTTTCTATGACTGTAAATCAGTATGTCATCAAGATATATTACTACAAACTTTCCAATAAAATCAATAAAAATTTCATTCATGAGCCTCATGAATGTACTCAAAGCATTTCTCAAACCAAATGGCAAAATAAGCCATTCAAAAAGACCTTCATTTGTTTTGAAAGTGGTCTTCCATTCATCTCCTAGCTTAATTCTAATTTGGTGATAACCTAATTTTAAATCTACCTTAGTGAAGTAACAAGCATTTCCTAGTTGATCAAGAAAATCGTCCATTCTTGGAATGGGGAATCTATATCTTATAGTAACCTTGTTTATGGCCCTACTGTCAGTACACAACATCCACTTTCTATCCTTTTTGGGAGCTAGAACTGATGGGACAACACATGGACTAAGACTTTTCTGAATCAGTCCCTTTTCCAGCAGTTCACTGACTTGTCTTGCAATCTCTACATTTTGAGTAGGTATCATTTTGTAGGGTTCCTTGTTGGGAAGAGATGAACTAGGTATTAGTGTTAGGAATGGGAACACTGAGAGGGGGGGGTGAATCAGTTTTCACTAAATTAAATATTTTTCTTAGCTCTTTAATCTTAACTTGAATGTTGAAGTATTGAAATGAACATTATCATAAACAATATAGAAGAACACAACACATATATAACACCAATATGGTTACGGGGAAACCCAAATAGGTAAAAACCCTAGTGGGAATTGACACCCACTAATATTCTATACTGGTGTTTTATGATCCTTGTTAGAAGATCCTTAACCCTGTTAGGAGTTGCTTTACAATATGTTTAGTACAGTGACCTAGTCAAGGGTTAGACCTTGTTAGGAGTCTTTTACAATAAACCCTGTTAGGGGTGTGGATGCACTATCCTAGAGCTCACTGCTCAAGTGGTGAAGGCTACAACCTTCTGATCTCAAATACACACTATATCTAATGGATGAACTGTCACTCTAACACTGCTTGTCTGATTAGTTCCTTAGATGCGTTGATGCTTTGACCTCTTGCAAAGTTCTAATACATATTATCAACTCTTCGTACACTTCTTCTGTACTTATCTTAACTCTATATCAAATCTCCTACTAATTACAATGGGTGCATCTAATATTTATATATGCATACAAAACAAATAACTAGGTCGGTGCTTTAACTGATTACATACAACGCTTCCAATTGAATTGGCTCAAGCGTGTTTAAAAAAAAAATAATTACATGTCAAAAACCTATTTACAATAGGCTCATAGCCTTTACAACATAATAATATAATCACAAACCAAAATACCAATAGTCGGCTACTTTCTCTATTCTTCTCTATCATTCATTGTCTATGCAACTTGAAATCTTTGTATCTTCCTCATACTGAACCTTCTGATCATGTGCTTTAAGACTTAGCATGAATATGATGTTACTAGCTTAACTTCTAGGGTGCATACCATAATTTTGTTGTATGCACGTGCGTTGATGCTCTAATCTTTAGGTACTTTGTACACTATCTAGTCTTCAACACTTAGCCAATTTCTGATCTTCTCATCATGTGCGCTGACTCCAAAACACTATATGACTTTGTTTCCATAATGAAAAAACTGTATTAAGTCATATAAACTAGTATAGTCAACTTGCCAACAATCTCCCCCTTTTTCATTGATGACAACAAAGGAATATGGCATAGTTACTAACTGTTCTCTTATACAAAAAACTTTTGTTATATTCTATCTTATATCTCCCTTTATACTTTACTGTACATCTTCTTTATATATCTATAACTCCATATTCAATACATACTCCCCATTTGACATTAATGATGTAAAGGTGCTTCAAAATTGTATCTACAAATACTTGCAGTGAGAGAACATCCTAATATGCTATTTGTAAGTTTTGGATCTCTTTCTTCCAAAATGTGATTAATGAATTAACAATCTGGAGATGGGGCAATAGAGCATACTGTACCTTCTCCATCTTCTTCAAGTTTGTGCTAGGACCTTGATCATATGTCACCATGGTGGCATCAATCTCCTTTATATTTTGATTAAGTATATCTAGTGAGGGCGCAAGAGCGTTTCTAACCTGAGTCTGCCTAGCCCTTATCTTTGACATCTCTTTTTCTGCCTTCTCAATCTTGTCAATTTGTCCTTGATATACATTATTGCACATATTTATATCATTGGATAGGTCTTTCACTAATTTATTTACTTTCTCTATCATAGCTTCTGCTTCTTGTATCTTCTTGAAATGGTCATTGGTAAGCTTGTCCTGATCCATACAGTCAGCAATAATCTTTCTACCACTTGCTGCAAACTCCTTCAAAGATGCTTGTCCAAGCTTTAATGAGCTCAAGTCAAGTGTAAAGTTACTGACCAATTCACTGAGCCTTTTCTCTTGATACTTCTCTTTTGCAACTTGAGATGTAGATGTTTCCAAGCTAGAAAACTTAGTTTTAAAAGCTATGAGGATGTTGCTAACATCATCAACTATACTAATCTGGGACACTTTCTTATCTGAAGACAACAGACTATTCAATATGTTTACTAACTCAACAAATAAGGGATTCCTCATTACTTGTTTCTCCTTGTCCTTCTCCATAGCTAAGAAACTAAACTTGATTAGGTCTTCTTCTCCCCATGAATCCAAACTAGTTGTGTTAGGTGTCAAAGTTGACAACAATACTACTGAGGGTAGTGGAGTGATAGGAGTGTTTTCCTCTACTTCTATTATCATTTCAATAGATTTCTCATTTCCTTTTTCTTTTTCTTTTTCTTTTTCTTTTTCCTCTTCCATCTTTTCTTCTTTATTTTCTTCTTCTTTTTCTATTTCTTTTTCTTTTTCTACTTCTTTCTTTTCTTCTTTTTCATCATTTATATCCTCAATCAATATTTCTTGTTGATTATCCTAGAGTGTTACCACATAAGTTCTCAACCTCTCGAGTGCTTACAAAGGCTTCTTCAAACTTGTCCAAATCCATGTTTGTGGCTGCCATAGTAACTTTTACATTGTCAATGAAAATTGAATCATCCTTGAGTGCTTCTGACATGGGAGTAGACTTCTCTGCCTCTTTGGATGCATCAACTACATGTGCTAAATCCTATGGACCTATAGATGGTACATTTATGGTCTCTGACTCTTTTGCAACCTTTTTGGGTACTTGAGCTATGGGCATAGTAGCTGGATACATGTGTCTGTTCATGAAGACCTTCTCAAAGGCTTTCTCTATTTCCATTGCAACTAACTCATAGTTTTTGTCCATTACATGCAAGGTCCTTGACTTGGTTATAAGGTGTGGCTTCACCAGATCTAACAATAAGGTTTTTCCTTGTAGTGAGCATAATGGGAGGGTTTCATCTAAGATCTTTTCTCTTATCCTTAGGTCCTCTTTAATGGCTTGTCTTTTTAGGAATTCCAATATGTTCCATACATTATCTAGAATTGTAGTCTTCAGTTCTAGGATTGTCTTCTTAAACTTCAACATGTGTTTGAAAATCATTCCATGTATCTTTGATTTCTCAATCTCACTATATTTCTCATAGAACTTTCCTACTTGATCAATTCTTCCTTCATCAACAATCCTTGTACTTAACACACTAAGACTAGGTTTGAAGCTTACTTCTAGGGGTTCTTGAGTGTTCTTCTTGTTTCTTGTTACTCGCGAGGATGGATGGCCAGTGATAATCTCTTTCTTCCTCTTAGGCATTGCCTTATACTCAGGAGGAGCAATAAGGTCAATGGTTTCCTTGGGTGCAGAAGGAGTAACATCAGTTTTATCCTTCTAAACATCAGATTTCTCAATTTTCATCTTCTTCATCTTTGGGTTATCTGATTATGTTTTTGGTGCAGCTGCACTTTCCAATTCCAAAGCAATCTTCTCTTGCCTTGTTTTTTTTAGGTCTGCTTGAGACACTCCATGAATTCTCAAAATCTCCGAAGTCACCTTGGCAACCTTCCTTTTTGTTGTTGAGTTGTTCAAAACTGCATCAACTTCTCTTATTTTCTCTTCATATTTTCCCCATCTTGGCTCATTAGGGTCTTTAGGTGCTGATAACAGTACTTGAGCATATGATTCTAGGATTGGTTCCTCAACCTCATATCCAAGTGGATAAATCCACTTTGTCCTTGGCTCAACTTCCTCCATGCATGTTGTGTCAGTCTCAACCTTGAAACAAATACTATTGTTGTATTTCTCTACAATACTCTCTGGTATTCTATATCTCATCTGCATCTTAACCCTGAATGTCTTCAATTCCAGAGTTATGTAATCTCTTAGTGTGCTCTCAGTAGATTCCTTGAAGGATATTTTTGGCATGGTAGGAATAGTCTTATCTAGGTATAAATCTGATACCTTTCCAAGAATGAGGAAGTACATGTATATGATCAAAGACCCAAATCTGAATATCTTGGTCTTGTCATGTTTAATATCTTTGATGTCATCTATTAGCTATGCGCGTAGGATCTTGCACAAATTAAACTCTCCATTCTCTCTCACAAGTCTTATTGTTGCAAGAGTTGTGGCTGCAGACACACTGCTCACCCTACTAGTGTGTTGAAACCTATACCCAAGTATCATGGATATCAATTTGATGTCATTCTTCTCAATAGGCTCTATAGTCATTATGCACCTATCACTTCTTGATTTGCATGTTTCTTCAACAATCTTTCTTACATCCTTACCCACTGGAAGAATGGTGCCTATTCTTGAGAGGCCTGTCATCTCATGAATGAGGTCTCCAGTGATCCTTACTGGAACTTCACCTATCCAAAATAGGTCATCATGGATCCTAATGAGTAGCATTTTGATCCATTCTGACTCATAAAACTCATATGTCGTAGCATATTCCACTATAGGATGATTATTCCACTGTGCATAGTCATCTATGAAGGTTTTTATCAAGTTTCATCATTATTTCCATGTGCGATCTTATTCTTTCCAAACCTACTGGTTCCTTTTTGCAATGTATGTATGCCCTAATGTCTTCCATATGCATAACACCCATGGGAGTGCAGGAGAATGCACCTTCTAGGCCGTCTAGTGTGGATTTAAATGGATGCCTCTTAAACACATATCTCTTCTTCTCTGCCACATCAAATACACTGGGAGTATCCATTACTTACTTGTATATCACTTTCCAAATGATCTCAAAGACTTCTAAATCGGTGTGACGAACTAGGGTTTCCACAACTAATCAAATGCACTGCTAATCACTGATGAATCAATCTGCAATCTTTCACAATAAAATGCTAGGGATCTTTTGTTCTCCAATCTCTCTGAATTCAAATGAAATGAGAGATCTACAAAACTTCTATGTACTTTAAAGTAAAAATTCTGCCATTTATGCTTGTTGCGTAAACTAGGTTGTCACTAAAATTTTCTAACTTTTATTTTGCACACAATCAGCTAGTGAACTCTTGCACATAGGATCTGTTAGTCTCCAAAATATTAAGTCCAAAGGTGCATACTCTGATGGTGAGTATACCAGCCACGCAAGGGCATAGAGCTAAATTAGCTCCCCCTATGACCTTGAGGGCCATTCATCCTGATGTAGAGGGTGTGTCCATAGTGGATGCATCCAATACATTCTCATCAACCTTATCCTTCTTCACCTCTAACCAAATCAAGCTCTCATCCTCTGAAGCTTTCAAAAACTTGAATTCTCCTTCAGTACCCAATATAGGTTCTTTGGGCTTTTTAGGGTTTCCCTGACCTTGCATCCTTGATCTACAAAACTTTGAGATGTGTCCAACCTTGTTACAAGAGTGACAAATGACTACAGGCCTTATATTCCTCAGCGCATTGACTTGGGTCACCATTTTACATTGTCTTGCAGAGTGACCATTATAGTTACATATTTGACTATTAGAATAACTAAGAGGGGGGTCAATCAGTTAACCACAGTCCCAAATCAAAATGTAAATCCAAAATTTTTTACTGAAACTTTTATAGCTCGGCAACATAAAATACTATACTATATGTGCTTTTACCAATTACCAATCAATAGAAGCTAATGATTACCGACCAAATCTAACATGTAATATGTAAAGTATGATTAAAAACAATCAGCACAATGAACACATAACACAAAAGATTTAACATGGAAACCTTGTGAAGGGAAAAACCACCTGGGACTGGCAACCCAAAAATGTTCACTCTTTTGAACTGAGGTCGGTGAAGACCCAACCCTGTTAAAGGTTACAAACACACTTTTAGGTGTGACCTTGTTAGAGCATTTTAGACCGACCGTTATTTTCCAACCAGCAATCACTTTGGGGTTGATAGGACAACAATGCTCATTCTATGAATGAAACATACAAGACTTTCAAGTCCACTCTGTTAAGAGATTTCTCTATTTACAATGGTTAAAATGTAACAACAGTTTGATCTTATTACAATACAACTTCAATTGTAGATTATCAGATCTATGTTTAGCCCATACAAATCCTTTGATCATTATTTCAATTCTATATCACAATAATCAATGACTTACTATCACTCGGTAATAGCTTTCTGACGCTTGGTAAACTCTACAGTTTGGTTCTCCTTAACCAGTTTGATTAGGCATACATGAAGCTTGTTCATGCAATAATTCTGTAGTCCTTCTTCTTCTGGCATTCATTTCACAATTAAATTCTGGTCTCTTAAATAGACAAGTAAACCATTTTCTTTTCCTCCATTAGATTTTTCTGCTTATTCTCCTTCATCGATTTTGTCACTTAAGCCTTCCTTGACAGTTGTGCCAGTAACACATTTTGATTTCATCCTTTAGATCTTCCTTGAATTATGCTAGTCGTTGATCTTCATAACAAATATTATCTCCATCACTGATTATGATGTACTTTACAGCTCATCAATCCTTAATGGCTAAACTAATCATTTAATTCTTTTGTCCTGCTCGGTTAACAAAGAAATGTGTTAGCGAACACAAGCTCAGTATACAATACATCTCGTTATACTGAAATGCTTCATCAACTGACCACACTGCCTTGTGTCTTTTAGCTCTTTTCCTCATCATAGATGAATGAAACATATAATCAAGTCAATAGCATAAGGTCATAGACTCATCAACAAGTTACTCGATGTAATCCTTATCCTCATCTGTCATATACATCTTCCTCATGTAGATATTTCTATTCTTCATCTCTTTTACTCCTTTTTTAAAGATGTTTAGTTATAGTAACTTACAAAATAAGTGTTGTCAAACTAGTTGACATCAATGACAACATATTACTGATTTAATCACATTACATATCTAATCAGCAACTCGGTGATCTCTAATCACAGATTCTTCAGTCAGGTTCTAAATTAGTTGTAGTTCATCAATCTCTCCCTTTGGCATTGATGGCAACTCAAGTAATATGAAATATACCATACACATACCAAACATGTATTCTACAACTCTGTGAACAAATGTTGTACAAGATCTCCCTAGCTTAATATGTTTAATCACTATGTTACTCAACAACATTAGCAATGCAGCTTTGACATTCTGCAAATATGATCTTTTTCAGCTCTCAGATTCCTTCTTCTGTTCTCAGTAACTGATCTTCAATACGCTCCCTTTCTTTCAATTTGTCTCTCACTTAGAAAAATGTTTTAGTGTTCTTATCAGTGCATCTTGTTTCATATTATTTATCTCTCCCTTTGACAACAATGCCAAAGAAATAAATAAACATACAGCTCTGTAGTAGCCATGTAACTCTCTATTCTTTAGTGCATACTCTATATCTCTATATACTGATATGCCAATCTATTCTAGTTCTCCAAACTATTCACAACCTTAGACATGATCCAAAGTGTGAACTATGCTGCATCAACATGAATGATCTTCTAATAAGATTAGCCTGATGCAACATCCAGATCACCTTAGTGACTGGTAGATAGGGGACGGACCCTGAGTCTAGTCCTCAAGTATTCAAATGTATCCTTTGGTAGAGGCTTTTTAAATATGTCTACAAGTTGTTCTTTTGATGTAAGAAAATCTATCTTAACTTTCTTCTCTTGTACTTCTTCTCTTAAGTAGTGATACTTAATAGATATATGCTTTGTTTTATAGTGCATTACTAGATTCTTTGAAATGTTTATTGCACTGGTTTTATCATAGTATATAATCATCAGCTTAGTGATTATCTCATTCATACCTTCTAGAACTTTCTTAATATATGCAATATTTGAATAGTTTGTAGCATCAGCAACATACTTTGCTTTGGCTATAGACTGATAAATGCAAGCCTGCTTCTTACTTGTCCATGTAACAAGTCTTTCACCAAAAAAAAATGCTCCTCCGGTGGTACTTTTTCTGTCATCCACATTTCCAGCCCAATCAGTGTCAGTATAGACTCTGAGTTCAAACTTGCCTTCCTTAGGATACCATAATCCATAATCTTCTATTTTCTTCAGGTATCTTAAGATTCTCTTTGTAGCAATTATGTGTGACTCTCTAGGGTTTGCAAAAAATCTTGCAACAATTCCCACAACATGTGCTATGTCTGGTCTACTATGCACTACATACATTAACTTACCAATCATAGATCGATACAGTGTCTAGTTCACTTCAGTAGTTTCATCTTCCTTAGTCAGTTTACATCTAGTAGCCATCGGTGTTCCCACAGGTTTAGCATCTTCCATGCCAAATTTCTTTAGTACTTCCTTGATATATTTAGATTGTGTCATGAATATACCATCATTCTGTTGAACCAGTTGTAGTCCTAGAAAGAACTTAATCTCTCCGAACATAGATATTTCAAATTCACTTCTCATTTCATCAGAAAATGACTTACAAATTTGATCTTGTCCTCCAAATATAATGTCATCCACAAATATTTTAGCAATAAGAATAGTATCATCAGTATCTCCTTCTATATACAAATTGTTGTTCTCACTTGTTTTAATAAATCCAATACTTAACACATAAGTATGCAACCTCTCATACGAGGCTCTCGGTGCTTTCTTCAAACCATATAAATCTTTATGTAATCTACATACCATATCTTTCTTTTTTGGATCAACGAACCCTTCAGGTTGTTCTATGTAGACTTCTTCTTCAAGTATTCCATTCAAAAATGCTAACTTGACATTCATTTGATAAACTTTGAACTTTTTGTGTGAAGCATATGCAAGTAAAATCTTGACTCCTTCTAATCTAGCAATAGGTGCAAATGTTTCACCATAATCAATTCCTTCCTCCTGTGCATATCCTTTGCATACCAATCTAGCTTTATTCCTTGTTACTTCTCCATTCTCATTCTGCTTGTTTCTGAATATCCACTTAGTACCGATAACATTCTTATCTTTAGGTCAGGGTGCTAAGGTCCAAGTTTTGTTCTTCTCTATTTGTTCTATTTCCTCTTTTATTGCATTAACCCATTCATCATTTTCTAATGCAACTTTTACATTCTTCGGTTCATAATCACAAACTAGACATGTACCTTGTCTAACTTTACTCCTTGTTTGCATGCCATCTTGTCTATCTCCAATGATTTGTGTCTCAAGATGGTGTTTTCTAACAAAACTCACCAGTATTTGATTTCTTCTTTCTTGTTCATCCTATGCAGGTTCATTTGCTTGCTCGGTGGGTGTTTCCTGCTCATCAGTTTCTTTTTCCTATTCCTCGGTATTGTTTTCCTACTGACCAGTTGTCATTGTCTATTGCATCGGTAGATACTCAGGTTGTTCAATGTAAGTGAATCTACTGTAGTCCTCAAGTTCCTTTTTGCTTTCCTCTACATTCTTATCATCAAACTCATCAAATCGAACATTAGTACTCTCAATCATTTTATTTGTAACTCTTTTCAAACACTTGTATGCTTTACTTTTACTGGAATATCCTATAAATATCCTCTCATCACCTTTTGATTCAAACTTTCCATTTCTTTCATCTTTCAAAATAAAACATTTACTTCCAAAATTTTTGAAATAACTTACAGTGGGTTTGTGTCCAAACTATAACTCATAGGGTGTCTTATTAGTATCTTTCTTCATTTTACTTGGTTTAGCACATAAACAGTAGTCCTGATGGCTTCTCTCTAGTATGTTTGAGAAACATTATTTTCTATCATTAATGTCCTTGTGTAGTCAACAATTGACCTATTCCTTCTTTCAGCAATTCCATTCTGTTGGGGTGTCCTCAGTGCAAAGACCTATCTTTTAATGCCATACTCATTACAAAAATTAGTAAATTCATCAGAGATAAATTCACCTCCTCTATCAGATCTTAAGCATTTCAAATCTTTACCAGTCTCTTTTTATACTTTTTCTTTATAGCACTTGAACATCTTGAATGCATCATATTTTTCTTTTAAGAACATGATAGTCATTAACCTAGTATAATCATCAACAAAAAGAATAAAATATTTGTCTCCATAATAACTCTAAGTTCTCATAGGACCACATAGGTCGGTATGAACCAACTCAAGTATCTTCTTTGTTGAATAGTCTTTGCTTTTGAAACTAGACTTAGTCATCTCACCTTTCTGACATTCATGACACATAACATGATCTAGCTTAGATAAGTTAGGTAGACCTCTAACTCTTTTCTTTTTATTGATCTTAATCATGTTATCAAAATTCACATGACATAACCTTTTATGCCACAACCATGCATCTTCATCTTTCATAAATAAAAAAGAAGACTGATCATTATCAAGATAAAATAGATTACCTCTAGATTGTGTACCAGTTCCAACAAGTCTTCCTCCATCATCAAATATTTTCACCCTTTTTCTCTCAAAAGAAACTCGGTGGCTTGAATTGTTCAGCTATGCCACACTTAGCAAATTATAGTTCAATCCTTTTACCCAATAAGCATTTTCACATTTTCATCTATCATTTATCATCAGGGATCATTTACCTCTTACCATACAGGGTGCATCATTTCCCATTCTTATAGATCCTCTATTGTATTCTTCAAGATAATCAAAATTTTCTTCATCACCAATCATGTGATGGGTACATCCACTATCTATAATCCATGTATCATTCTTATTAACCTTAGAGATAAGTGTTATCTCTACATACCTTTCATCTTCTTTAGAATCATCCTTCATTGCCACAAATACAACCTCCACATCATCATCAGTGTTGGTGTCAGTGATATCTTCTTCCTCGACAATGTAGAAAACCTTCTTGCCTTTGTCATTATTATCTCGGTTATATCTATTGTAGTGTCGATAGCCTTTGTTGTATCTTCTCCCATAGCTTCCTTCAGATCGGTCTTTGGTTCTATCATCATCTTTCTTGTGTGGACATCTAGCAGCAATGTGACCAACTTTTTTATAGTTAAAGCATGCTAAAGGTAACTTGCCTCTATACCTTCCTTTACCTTTAGGTAACCTTCTAGCCATAAGAGCTTCAAGTTCATCAAGCTCATCATCAGTATTTCTATCACTATCATCCTTATTATTTCTGCTACTAGACTTACCAATCTTCAGAGAAGTCATAAAAGAGGATTCAACATTGGGTGCAACACTATTATCATAATTATTCAGTTCAAATGTTGTAAGCTTTCCAATTAGATTATCAAGAGTGAGTGTGCTATTAGGTGCTGACCTATTTTCATGAATTGCAGATATTCTGATTGCATAGATAGGCAATAGGGTTCTCAGAATTTTTCTTACCACAATATCTTCATCAATAACTCCATCTGATGCTCTAATAGCATGAACTACCTCTTTTATTATGTTTGTGTACTGCAAAATGTTTTCACCTTCTTTCATCATCATGTCATTGAATCTCCCTCTTAAGCTTTCAACTCTTGCTCTCTTGACATTCGCACACCACTGTAAACTTGAGCTAACTTATCCCACATCTTCTTAGTAGTAGTACAGTCCTTGATGTCTTCAAATTTGATATCTAAACAAGCAACAACAATCTCCATCATATTAACATTATGTTCATGCCTATCCCTTAGTTGATCAAGGGTCAAGGGACCAGTGGTTGGTACAAGGTATCCATTTGTCATCGGATCTAGGGCTAAATTCCCAATTTTGGATATATGCAGCTTCATTAGACTTTGCCATATTGTGAAGTTATCCTCGTTAAGCTTTGGCACTTCCCTCTTAAACATTTTGATACCTTTGTACTGAAGTCCTTAAAACTCTATTCCAAGCAACCAACGCTTTGATACCAATTGTTAGAATAATTGAGAGGGGGGTGAATCAGTTATCCACAGTCCCAAATCTAAATGTATAATCCAAAATAATTTACTTAAACTTCTACAGCTCAGTAACATAAAATACTATACTGTCTGTGCTTTTACCGATTACCAGTCGATAGCAGCTAATGATTAATGACCAAATCTAACATGTAATATGTAAAGTATGATAACAAACAATCATCACAATGAACACATAACACAAAATATTTAACGTGGAAACCCTATGAAGGGAAAAAGCACCTGGGATTGACAACCCAAAAATGTTCACTCTTCTGAAGTGAGGTCAGTGAAGACCCAACCCTGTTAAAGGTTACAAATACACTGTTAGGTGTGACCTTGTTAGAGGATTTTAGACCAACCATCATCATCCTACCAACAGTCACTCTCAGGTTGATAGGATAAAAATGTTCATTCTATGAATGAAACATACAAGACTTTCAAGTCCACTCTATTAAGAGATTTGTCTATTTACAATAGTTAAAATGTAACAGTAGTTTGATCTGATTACAATATAACTTCAATTGTAGATTATCATATCTATGTTTAGCCCATACAAATCCTCTTATCAGTATTTCAATTATGTATCACAATAATCAATGACTTACTGTCGCTTTGTAATATCTTTCTGACACTCGGTAAACTCTGTAGTTTGGTTCTCCTTAACGAATTTGATTAGGCATACATGAAGCTTGTTCATGCGATCATTTTGCATTCCTTCTCCTGGCATTCATTTCACAATGAAACTCTAGTCTCTTAAATAGATAAGTAAACCATTTTATTTTCCTCCATAAGATTTTGACACTTATTATCCTTCATCCATTTTGCCACTGAAGTCTTCCTTGGCAATTGTGCCAACAACATGTTTTGATTTCATCCTTTAGATCTTCCTTGAATTATGCTAGCCATTCATCTTCATAACAAACATTATCTCCATCACTGATTACGATGTACTTTATAGCTCATCAATCCTTAATAGCTAAACTAATTATTTAATTCTTTTCTCCTACTCGGTTAACAAAGAAATGTGTCAGTGAACACAAGATCGATTTATACTGTGCTCGGTATACACTACATCCCATTGGTGTATACTAAAATGCTTCATCAATCGACCACACTGCGTTGTGTCTTTCATCTCTTTTCCTCATCATAGATGAATGAAACATAATCAAGTCAATAACGTAAGGTCATAGACTCATCAGCAAGTTACTCAATGTAATCCTTATCCTCATGTATCATATACGTCTTCCTCATGTAGATATTTATGTTCTTCATCTCTTTTACTCATTTTCTATAGATGTTTAGTTATAGTAACTTATAAAATAAGTACTGCTAAACTAGTTGACATCAATGACAACATATTACTGATTTAATCACATTACATATCTAATCAGCAACTCGGTGATCTCTAATCATAGATTCTTCAATCAAGTTCTAAATTAGTTGTAGTTCATCATTTGACATGTAACATTCTGAGAACTTCTTATATTTGGCTGATTCTGATTTCTCTGGTTATGCTGAGTCTTGATCTTCTAACTTGTCTTACAATTCATAGCTCTATGACCAAATTTATTACATGAATAATAGTAACCATTGAAATTTCTTACCTCTATACAGTTCCTTGCTATATGTCCATGTTTTTTATATGCATAACAAGTTTGATCTACTATCTTGCGCTCATTCTTGGATGGTTCAACATGATCTTTAGTCTGACTTCCAGTCTCCTTAGCATTTGAGGTGTTTTCTGGTGCTTGCATTCTTGCTCGCATGTTGTCAATCTAATTTTGTGCTTCATTGTAATCAATGCATCTAGTATCTCCTTTAACTTTTCTTGCATTCAGTTGAGATTCTATCAAATCAAAACTAGTGTGCAATTTATCAATGTGATTCTTTTCTTCTTTTAATTCAGATTCCAAGCTTTCTTTTTTGTTCCTTAGCTCCAAGATTTCCATGTTTGCTTGCCTCAATTCTTGATTCAGTTGAAGGTTCTCTTTGATCTGTCCATCATAAACTTCCTGATTGTTAGTTATGTTAGTGCCTACAAAATATTTCATGGTTGTAGCATTTTCTCCCTGATCTCTACAATTATTTTGGTATCTGCCTTAAACCCTAAGCTTAGAAAATTCAAAAATCTAGCCATTGTGGTAAAAAACCTTGAAAATGCCCTGGCCTTGTTCTAATTTCATGTTACTTTATTTAGGCCACTTAAAAGTCTTTAGCGCATGTGCTTAATTGTTAACCCCATTTGTCACATGATCATGTGAACCTTTTTTATGTTATGCGATCTTGTGACTAATGTTTTTCAGGCCCCTTTTAATAATTGTTAATTTGCCTAGGTCTCCCAGGTTAATTTTTCCTAAGTCGTCAAGCCTGGCGGTGATTTAATTTTTCCTAAGTCAGTGTTTTAATATTTCCTATGTTTTGAGTTAAATTTTCTTGGGCCCAGTCCCTCTAACACCATCTTAATCCCATGGTTGTCATAAGTTTGCAAGGGTTTTTTCAGAAGCTTGCAATCTTACGATGACCGTTGATTCTTCCATGGTTGCGATGTTTCAGATGGTGGGTCCTAATTGCCATGTAAGCATAGTTGGTGGCATCTAATTGGTCCATATATTAATACAGTGGAAATTGTCAGTGTGGCCAGGTTTTTTGAGGTTCAGTGGGTTCTGACAGTTGCAGAGCATCGACGACCGACATGTAATCTGATGGGTTTTCTTTGACACATGCGAACTTAAGACAACCATTGATCTCTTTCAGTGTCAGAGGGTTGTTAGGGTAGGGTAAGATTCTTCATCCGATGGTTGTCTTATGATCTGGAGAAATCTTGGAGGTCTATGTGAAGATGAGACAACTGTCGATCTTCTTGATGCGGGCCTGATGAATTTCCTCAATCTTTTGGCGGCCCGACAAAGTTCAAGTGGTTTTCGCTCATTTGCAAAGAAAAAGTAGCAGAGTTCTAAAAAGCTGGTGATTTAGCCAACAAGTGTTTTCATAACTACTAAACTGAGTGGAAAAAAGATAAAGTATTTTGTGACTTGGAGGTGGTCTTTAGTCGCCCAATTGCTAAATATAACTGGGGTCTTTTTAAAAGATAAGTCATAAAGCCTAGGAAATATGAAGATCTAATGGCCATGACTTAAAGTTGATCAAGTTTTAAATATAGACCATTGATTTGCTACTGGTGCTATGAGTGTGACCGTTGAAATTCAAATTTGAATTCTCTGAGGGTTTCCAGTGACAAGAAGTACCAAAATTGATGGTTTTAGCAGCTAATTTTGATTGGTTTGGTGGCGCTAGTTGTTGCCGACTGATCTGAGGGTCTCGGTGGTCAATGAAATGATATTTTTGTACCAGGAGAAGTGTGGTTTTGTACTTGAGGCATGTTGTAGGTGGCCTAAAAGGTTGAAAAATTTAGAATTCCATGATTTGCAGTACTTTCCTAGAGATCTATCATAACTGCAAATCTTTCTCAGGCATGGCTGACTGGTTTGCATCCCCTGAATTTAATTTTTAACTATTTCTAGTTGATCTAGTGGGTGAAACCCTAACCCTAGTCATTCATAGCTTGTTGCATCCTCTTTGAGGATTCCAAGGTGACTAGGGGTATAAGTGGTAGTTTTATTTTTATTTTGTAAGGGTTCCAAAACTTTCTTTTTGGTCGCTGGTTGTTGATGGTATTATACTGAACAAGGAGAACTTGGATTTGGGGGTTTTATTTCTCTTTGCATTTTGTTGCCTTGGTAATGTATTGATTCTGAAAGTTAATGAGAATACACTTGAATTCCTATCTCAAACTTTTGATTGTCTTCTTGTTCTGATTGTGGATTCATATATGTTAAGGTCACAAAGTGGATTAGCATATGGTAAATAAAGAGTATTGTGAGATCAGCTTGGAGTTCCTAACAAAGTTAGGATTAAAGCCTTTAGGGTGATTTCAGTGAGTTCATTGTTAGATTGGAATTTGATGATCAGGTTTGGGAGTGAGGGGAGTAATAGGCAAAGCACTTACTCTGAGTTCATGTGTGTTTGAGTTAAGGTTTTAGTTGATATATGTTATCAAGTGACTCTTTGCCCTGGGTTAAGGAACTAATCTATTCTTTGGAAGCAATCCATCATCATCAGTCACACACACATTTAAATGATAAAATCTTTAATCAATTAGTAAGGGGTATAGTTGTATATTATTTTGAGACTCCTTTAGAGAAGTGAAGCAAGGGTACACCTACCTGAGCATTAAGGCTCAAAGTGTAGGAGGATCTCATTGTTGATCCTTGTTAACTGGCCATCTTCCTTGTAGACTTTGGAGTGGTGATAGAGTCAAAGTTATATTAAAGTTATCCATCAAAGTATAAATCTACAAGTTGAAGATCAAAGGGAACTCCCAATAGGTTAGCTTATCATCCAATTCTTCAATCTATTCTTTTAGAGACAAATTTTCTTCATTCAACTTCTTGATCATTATCCCTAAATCATTGGTAGAGAATTCTTTCAAATCCTTTCTTAACCTTTTGATGACTACTTGAGCATCACTGACTTTTTCTTTTAGTTCTTCAATTTCTTTTTCAGATCTATCTAGGTTATCAAGAGTAGCTTCAAGATTTCTTTTTAGATGTTTCATTTCTTCTTTGTCCATGATCTCCTCAAGTGGTTAAACTTCTTTGCTAAGGACTAGAGCTATGATACCAATTTTTAGGAATGGGAACACTAAGAGGGAGAGTGGCGTATCAGTGTTCACTGAATTAAATCTTTTTCTTAGCTCTTTAATCTTAACTTGAAAGCTTGAGTACTAAAATGAATATTATCATAAACAATATAGAAGAATAAAACACATAACACCAATATGGTTAGGGGGAAACCCAAATAGGTAAATGTGTGCTAAAATGTTGACACACTTCTATGAGTCATTAAATCCAATATTGCTCAAAAATGAGGTCTCAAATAGCGACTCATAGCTCTCTATTCATGAAGTGCAAGGGTTTATGATGGAGGCCCTAAGATTAGACCTAGTTTGTGCCCATGCAAGTATACCATAAAATGAGAGATTCAAAGAGGAAAATCAAGAATGCTAGTCTCCATGATCATCAAGTATGCATGCAAATAAAAATGAAAGCTATTCTATATGATAACAATGCATGAAAGAAAACTAATCTGTGAAAAGAAATGCTTATGCAAGATTACTCTATGAAAAGTAATATGAATCTAATCTAATATAAAAGTGCAAGATTAATCTAAATGGATTTCCATGGAGGCATGAGAGAAGAAGATAAGAAAAGAGAAGTTGCAATATCCAAGCTCAAGTGCTCAAATTTTCCTCCAAAATCGCTCTCCAAACCTGCATAACAGTAACATAAATCTTGATCTCTAAAATCTCCATGCATAAATGAGAAGGAGAGGGCTCCTTATAAAGGATTTTAGAAATGAATGGATGGTCAAGATTAAGAGTCAAAAAGAAATGAGCAATGGTGGAGATGAAATATTGGTTGATCCATGTGCTCAAGATTCTCAAGAGGCAAAATCAATGGACATGGTTAAGAGGCAAAAAGATGTGTGGAAGAGATTAAGAGGCAAAAGGAAATTTCACTCATCTTGGAAAGTGTGCATTCAATGTGTAGACAAAAAGTCTTTTTTCTTTTTCTTTTGCTTTTATTATTTATTTATTATTTTTAGCAAAGTGGTTTCCATTATTTAATTAAAAGTTTCTTTTATTTATTTAAAAGAGATTTTTTCTTTTAATTAAATGTGGCTTAGGATAAAGTGATTTTATTATTTAATTAAAAGATTTTTTTATTTAATTAAAAGGGAGCATGTTCTCTTAATTAAATAAAACTTAGGATAAAATGATCAAACCTTAGGAAATATTGAAATATTTGAATTAATTACGATTTGATCAAAGAAACTGATTTGAATTAAAAAAATATTGTAAAGCATTGATTCAGAAAATTGATAAATTGATGAATGGGGGCCCAGAGTCTAGGAGACCATTTTAGGGTGCATAGATTTACCCCTCTTTGAATAATGTGTGATCTTCATGGGAACACATGTAGTCAAAGAATAGAATTGAAATGTGAGATCGATTTGAGATCACAAAACAACCCAGACCTGTGATCGACGGACAGGAACACATCAGGACAAAGATAAGCTAATTGAAAAAGATAAGTCCAACACCCCTATAAATAGGTAATTGTCAAGTCTCAAGGAAGGTTTGATTGATAGGTTTGATAAAGCCGAATCAAGGATTGAAGTTTGATAAGTAGTGCCCCCTCGTGATCGAAATCAAAATGAGATAGATGAGAAATAGTGAACTGATAAATTTGATCAAATCGAACTAAAGATAAGGTTCTTGATGTAAGATGAAAGATATAAGGATCATAGAACCAAGGTAGATCATCAAACATGAAAGATTATGCCCGAAGGTTGAATTAGAAGAAAAGAAGTGGGGTGAAAGTGAATGGAAGATAGAAGTTTGGAAGAGGTGAAAAGAAATGGAGAGAAGAAAAGAGAATTTGCCTCAAGAAAGAGAATGCACCAAAATCCATCAACTGCTTAAGATACGAAATTTTGATTAAGATCATGAAAGAAGATAAGGAAATGAAGATCAAAACATGACCACAGTTGATTAAAAGTCCAAAAGAAAGATGAAGGAAAACCCTCTCAAACTCCTAATGCAGCCTAAAAATGCAAATTAACATGAAGTCTAACAATGCAAGCTACATGAAAATGCAAAGGTGTACTTGCAATATAGAAACTATAACATAGGATCTTGTGTTCATCATTCATTAGAGAATGTTAACGAACTTATTTTCATCATTGGAACATTATTAATGGACATCAAAAAATCACACAATCATCACTAGCCACAAGTGCAACTATGAAGATATGAATGTGATGTATATCAGATTGGAATGTGGAAATATTCTAACAACATCAAAGACATAAAGGTCAAGATGAATTCGATGTTAGCTTACCCAATTTAATGTAGCAAAACCATGCTCGCATCAAGGCACAGATGTCGGGATGACCATAAGAATGGTTATGCAAAAATAATCAAGGATGATGCCTCAAATATCCTAAGTGTTTCAAGGGAAAAACAAGAGACACTAAAGAGTTTTAAGACCACACCCACAAGAAGAAAGAAAATAAAAACATGCTCCATGCCCCAAGTCCTCTAGCTATGCATCCCGAAGAGACTTATTAGACAAGGACATGCAACAAAATTTAATAATAGTTAGCACACAAAGAAAAGATCATGAAAGAGCTCAAGCATTAAGTGTTGCATTTAGAAATTAAGTGTGTTCACTTATACTGAGTTTCAAGGATAAAGATCAAATGCTTTCTAGCAGGTAAGATCACATGACAAAACTGGGTAAGACCAAGCTAATAAGTGTTGAAAACCACTCGATGCCAGGGGTTGTGTTGAAAAACACAGTTGGGGTGGTGTTGAAAAACACCGTTTGTGGGGTTTCCTAAAGACTAACACATCCAAGACACCAAAGCTAACACATTTATGCCCCCTAGACAAAAACAAAGACCAATTCCAAACCAAGGCAACAAAGACAAGGCATGATGGAGAAAGGCTAAGTGTCAAGGATGTGTGCTGAGAAACAAGGATTCAAAGGCCTCAAGTAGCACCTGTTTTCAGGTTTTCACCACTTTGATTTTTATTGCAATTATTTTTCTTTTTCTAGGACTTTTTATAATTTTTTTATTTTTTTTCTACCAAGGCGCCTGTTTCTAGGTTTTCACCAAGGCACTTTTTCTCTATATTTTTTTTTGAATTATTTTATTTTTTTATTTTTTTGGTATTTTTGGAATATATAATTTTTTTGAAGATACATCAAAGCTCCTATTGCTAGGTTTTCACCAAGATGATCATTATTTCAGGACATTTTCAAATTTTTAGAATTATTGACAATATATCATGTTTTTGGATTTTTTCAGGGTTAATAAGTATGTACAAAGGATGCCCCCAGACAGAATGGACATCAAAATCCCAAGAAAGATCACATTTTGTAGTCCCAATCTCTAACAAGGTGGAGAACAAGAGGGATTGACAAGCTAGTGGAAGAGATAGAAGACAAGAGAATGAAGGAGAATGAAGCGAAGAAATCCTCAAGGGAAAACTCCTCAAGAGTACCCAAGCTAGGGAAAAATTCTCATGCAAAGCACATTTGGACAAGCAATGAAAGGATATCATAGGATAAGTCACAAAAGCATAATGCAAAAGAAGGAAAGGATGTAGTCCAAAGGAGTAGACATGTCAAGAGGCTTCATAGTATCATGTTTTACTCTTTTTTATTAGATCAAGACCAAAGGGGAAAAGGATAGAGAAAGGATAGAATGAATGGAGAAAAATAAATATGAAGGCTAACCATGAATGGAATGAGAGAAAGATCATTTTAAGATAGCTCACAAGATAGCCAAATATTCATGTATAGGTCAACATTGTCAAGATCAAAGAGAGAAGACGGAATGGATGAAATATGTAGAATAACTATGCATGATGCCTGATTGCCAAGTTTTCATCATGGTACTTATCCAAGGCACCACAAGGGAGTGGTTTTCACCATAGGATGAATTTATTTCTCTTTACTTTTTCTACCAAGGTGCCTATTTCCAGGTTTCCACCAAGGCACATTTTCAATTTTTTCATTTTTTCATTTTATTTTGTTTTCTTTTTGTATTTTTTTATTTTTTTAATTTATTTTTTTAATTTTTTTTGGAAGAAGGAAAGATTTTTAGATAATACTCCAAGGGTTCTTCCTCTTTATTTTTTACACTATCTTTAGGCTTAGAAATCAGTAAAAAAACTGTGTGATTCAGAGTCCTTTAAGGTTTGTATTAATTGCTTTTCCCCTATGGTGATGACAATAGGTTATTTCTCAAACTTTTTATCTGGTAGTGGCTTCATGGTGAAAGTTATCCCATCTTTATGATGGAGTAGGTGTTCTTCCTACATAATGTGTGACATCCACATCATATTTCCATTGTCTACCTAGTAATATGTGAGAGGTATCCATTTCCACAACATCACATAGTACCTTATCCTTGAAATCTACTATAGAAAACTCTACCCAAGCTTGTTCAGTCACTAGATTTTGCTGACCTTTGGTTAGCCATGACACATGGCAAGGAAAAGGATGTGGTTTCTTAGCGAGATTCAATTTTTGGACCATTTCAAGGGACACCAAATTTTTAGCTGAGCCTGAATCTATAAGAAGATTACATACCTTTCCTTGACACTTGATCTTTGTCCTAAAGAGGTTCTTTCTTTGAGGTGCCTCTTGTGTTTGAGGTGTTTGTAGGAGGGCTTTCCTCATCATCAAACATATTCCTTCTTCTAGTTATAGATCCCTAGTGTTTTCCTCTTGTTTATCTTCATGAATGAGTTGAGTCATTTCCCCTTGTCCCCTTGATTGTTATCTCTCCTCTTCTTTGGGAATCTTCTTGCATGGTGACCCAATTAGTTGCAGTAGTAGCATTTAAAAGGTCCATTACTTCTTCCTCTTCCTCTATTGAAATGTCTTCTACCCCTAGAGTTCCCTCTGAAACTTGATTCACATTGTTCCTTGTCTCCTTGGCTTTCATCAAGGTTCTTTTTCCTGCCATTGTATTGTCCTCTATTCAAAGAGGTTCTCTTTCCTCTAAAAATCTTTCCACCATCATTACTCTTTCTCTTGTTTAGTTCTTTTTTTATTTTCCACTTTTCTTCTACCTTGAGTTCTATTTGATAGCACTTACTTATAGAGGTAGTGTTGTGTAGGCTCAGTTCCTCTTGAATGGACACTTTGAGACCATTCATGTATCTTGCAGGATTTTCTTCTTCATTCTCCACTACATTAGTCTTCATACATAACATTAAGAATTCCTCAGTCTAGGAGCCCAAATCCATATCCCTTTTCTTTATATTTTTCTTCCTTCTATGGAGTTGTACCCCATAGACTTCAGGTACATGTGTCTCCTTTATCAATGCTATGATCTTGTTCCAAGATGTGATCATTTTTTTACCATTCTTCACTCTCTTTGTTTGAATGAAATTCCACCAAGTTAGGGATGATCCCTTCAACTTGGAATTTGCTCTTAGGAATAGTCCCAAGAGATAACTAAGAGGGGGGTGGCTGAATTAGTTATCTAAAAGATTCAATTCTTTATCAAATTAAGTATAGAAAAACATTAAGCACATACACAATAAGATAAAATTTAACACAACACCATAATTTTGGTTACGGGGAAACTCAAATAGGTAAAAACCCTGATGAGAATTAGCACCCACTATAAACTGGACTAGAGTATAATGATCCCTGTTAGAAGATCTTACAACCTTGTTAGGATTTGATCTTTACAATGCATAAAGTACAGTGACCTAGTCAAAGGTCAAACCCTTTTAGGAGTCTTTTATAAATAACCCTGTTAGGGGTGAGGACACATTGACCGGGAGCACACTGCTCAAATGGTGAAGGAAACAACCTTCTACACAATAGATACACACTATATCTGGGTTTTGGTGAACTATAAATTAGACCTATTATCTTAATCAGTTCCAATTAATAGCATACACTCTTTTCTTCTTCACATATAGCTTTACTGGCTCAATACTTTGCACTCTCTACTCTTCTCTTTTCTTCACTTCATTTTCTTCCTTCACACTAAGTGATCACGACTAACCGGCTATAGGTAGCCTTCTCCAAAATATATAATCAAGTCAGCCTATTAGAGCCTTCTTGAAATCATATTAGAGAAACACTACAACTCTCCAACAACATCTCCAATGGCTAAACCAAGCATGCAACACAAAAAGGACCGTGCAACTCAATATGATTAGACACATCACTTCACACTGTCGACTCCACAAAATTAACTGAAACTATACTTACAAGATGAAATATGTTATGTGCTTTTAACCAAACATTCTTAACTCATAAAAAAACATGAAACTAAACACACATATCATAATGATAGGTGCAACTACTGAAACAAGATAAACATGGTCAATTCCAACAAACAATCTAAGGAAACTGTAACTGGAAAATAGAAACAACATAACTCAACTTGAACTACAAAACTAACTCTACATCCATAAACATAGCTTCAAAACCATGTCTACAACACAAATATAAATGTGCAAGGCTCCATCATAATCATATTGAGAATCACATACCGAACTATGCATGTAACTCTGTCAGGAACACTACTGATACAAACAACTGCACAACTATCTACACAAAGAATCAACCTCTGCATCTATGATATTATGCAGATAACATATCAAAGAAACATATGCTCAAGGATCTCTACATAAAGTTTCAACGCACTATGCTTACCATATATTGTCATCAATTAAAAACATACAGTCAACACTGGCTTGCTGGAAAATCTCCAACAATCTCCCCCTTTTGCATTGATGGAAACATATGAAGTGAAAAATACCACCAATCCAAAAGTACAATAATATTATAACATTCTCCATTTCCTCAAAAATGGGCTCTAAATATCTACTGCTATATTAAATGACTATATACTCCCCCTTACTTCATACTCCTCCTACTTGTTTTTCATGACTATATATAATTCACCCTTTGACGGAAAAGGGTGCCAAAAAACAAATAAGCACAGATACTACTCCTAAAGTAGAGTAGTCAACCATTCATCAGTCACTGAGGATTTATGCACTACTGCAAAGTCTAATCAGATCTAGGGAAGGGAATTATTCCCAGCTTCTCCCTGAGATACTCAAATGTATATTTTGGTAAAGGCTTTGTGAATATGTCTTCTAACTATTCTTTAGTACTCACATAATCCAATTTTACTTCTTTCTCTACAAATTTCTCTCTTAGGAAGTGATATTTTATCTCAATGTGTTTTGTCTTTGCATGCATCATAGGGTTCTTTGACATATTGATAGTGCTAGTGTTATCACAATGAATAAAAATAGGATAATCAATCTGGATTCTAAAATCTATTATCATCTTCTTGATCCAAACAATTGTAGAAAAATTTAATGCTACTACCACATACTCTGCTTCTACTATTGAATGAAAAATAAAATTCTTCTTCTTGTTTGTCCAAGTAACTAGTCTATCTCCAAGAAATACTACTCCTCCTGAAGTGCTCTTTCTATCATCAACACAATGTGCCCAATTTCCATCTGTATACACATGAAGTTCTATATTCTTCTAGTTATAATACCATAAACCATAGTCTATAGTTCCTTTCAAATATCTAAATATCCTCTTTACTACCATAAGATGACTTTATTTAGGTTCAGCTCCAAATCTTCCAACAATACCAATCGCATTAGAAATATTTGGTCTAGATTAAGTAAGATATATGATTTTACCAATCATAGATTTATATAGAGTCTTTTCAACTGTTGTAGAATCATCATCTTTTGAAAGCTTGCTTACTATTATCATGGGGGTGCTTACTAGCTTGCAATCATCCATCTTGAATTTTTTTAATATCTCTTTCAAATACTTAGACTGACTAATGAATATACCTTTATCTTTCTGCTTCACATTTAATCCCAAAAATTACTTGATAGGTCCAATCATGCTCATTTCAAATTCACTCTCCATCTCTTTAGCAAATTATACGCTAATCTTGTCATTACCACTAAAAATAATATCATCAACAAAAATAGCAACTAGTAATAATCCTTCAGGTGTATCTCTTATGAATAGGGATGGCTTGGGATCCTATTGGTTTATGGTGGGAAGGAATGGATTTCACTGACATCACTCATTTTCTGTAACATATTACTACTACGGGTTTTGCTGCTAGTGTTGGTAGTGGATGGATAAGCTACTCGTTTGCTACTGCTAGTTACAATCTGTTGCTGCTTTCTTGAATCCAATCTTAGTCAAGTAACCATCTAGTCTTTCATACCATGCTCTAGGGGCTTTGTAATTTCCTCACCAGGGAACCCATAAGGAATCGGGTCTTATGACCAAAAATTGCAACTAACAATTTTTTTCCTAACATTACATCATTACTACTTCACATTTACATTCTTTAAGGTTCCCTTGATGAATTCATTTACTAACATATTTACATTACTTATCCAAATTGAATTTCATTTCCTTTCTTTACTTTCACATTTTAGAACCTAAGAGATAGGGTAAGAAAGGAACATTTCATTTACAATTATATTTCTTACTTTATATACTAATTTCATTTCTCCTTCCTACACATTGAATAACTATTCCTTATAAATTACATCTTAACCATGGCATAAAAAACATTTTCTTTCATTGCAACATAGGAGAGATATAAGATAATTTCAACATGACATAATATATTTCCAACTTTGATCTTTCAAATAACAACCCTTGAAACAAAGCCTAGAACTATCCCTCCCAATTACATGCTTCTCTTTTCAATTACATCTTTCTAATAATAGATCTCATAATAATAGGTACATAATTGGCCCAAAGGCATTACAACATATCTTTTCATGTTTCCTTTAAAAAATACACAAAATACAAATATCTGCATCAATACATAAATTTGAATGGATCCAAGTCACGAACCACGAACAGGACCTCGAAAGATTTTTTCCACCCAACCATGTGAAACTGATGAGGTTCCACCCCCCATGCTAGGAGATAGAACCAAGATACTCATGAGGCCCTAAGAAATCTAAGGCTACACAAAACCCTAAATTGAAACATAACCATATATCACTTTACTAATCATAAGGCTTAGGTTCCTAGAATACCCTCTAGGTGAGTGTCATCACATATCCTGGATTTGGGGATCCTTCCTAGCAACCAAGTAACCCCGGTCCCCCCTTTATGAATAAGGATCCATCCTGGTGGTTATCCATGGTCCCGGTACTCCAACAGAACTATGTGGCCATTAATATGTTTTCTTTCATTATCTTTTGTTTCCCCCCTTTCCCAGATTCATTGTTAGGTTATCATTTTTTACTAACCCACCCATAGGATCATTTGGTAACCACTTTAGGGTTCCAACACCTATGGTGAGCCACTCACCTAGGGTACCTAGTCCCCTACCCATGCACACACAAGCCATGAAAACATCACATACTTTCAAAAGATCCATATTCATAAGTCTAGGGAGCCCTTCGGTGCACTTAGGCCACCTGAACAAGTCCTGACCTTACATTATGGACTCTACCAAAAAACCAAGTATGAAAAAAAGTTTATAATCAAACTAGGTATAGAAATTCATAAGACATGACATAAAACTTCCCACATACATTTACACAACATTCCATAGCTTATTTCAAAAATCTAGGAAAAACTCATGTACCTGAATTTTGGCTAAGTCTAAATTTTCAAGAAATCTCAAAATTAGAAGTTGCATCTTAACTCCTATGAAGTTGAAACCTATCCCAATCATCCCGAAAGGTACCTAATTCCTTTATACAAGTATAACTTAAAGTATCGTGACTTATACTTAAATGTTATACTTGTATAAATCCTGTTAACACTAATTTGCTCAGTTGATACAGTCTGGTTAGTTGACACTAGCTTGCTCGGTTCAAACAGTTTGATTGGTTGACAAAGACTAGTTGGTTGACACTAGCTTGCTCGGTTCAAATAGTTTGGTCAGTTGATACAGAGTGGTCGATTCATACAAACTGGTCGGTTGACACTGCTTCACTCGGTTAACACAATTTTGGTCGGTTGACACTACCCCGACCTTGCTCGGTTGATACTATGTCAACCTTGCTTGGTTGATACTATACTGACCTTGCTCGGTTGATACTAAACTGACCCTACTCAGCTAATACTAAACCGACTTGCTCAGCTAATACTAAACTGACCTGCTACTACAAAATACGTCTGTCAACTCTATCTTGCGGGTAAAACTGGGGATTATGGGGACTATGGTTGCCTAATCTAGGCATGACCCATTTGAGATCTCCTAGTTTCCCTTTAGAAAAAACCCACCAATCCATCCTAACTATCTAAAAAATTTGTTCTAGATCTGGACAAAGAAAGGTGGTGCAAAATAAGATATGAAACTGTAGGGTGGAAACATAAATTCTAAAGCCTTGAAGAACTCATTGGCATTCTGGATAAGAAAGGAGATACAAGGAGAATACTAAGGACCCTACAACCTCTTTCAAATGTAGAAATATTCATATACATACAACATGGAAAAATATTTAAACATAATCCTAAACTCCAAATCACTATTACCGGAACAACATATATATGTATAACATAATCATTCTGAAATTTACATAGACAATACAACACACAGAGAACACATTCATACAAAAAGAGGAAGAGTAGAGATTCTTCCTAGTTTAGAGCCTACCTTGGGTCCTGCGGAGAATCCTCTTCTGTTGACTGGAGAATCTCTACAAAACTTCAATCCTTGAGTAGATATCCTTCTGGAAATCTTCCTCTAGCAATCAAATCCAAGCAATTCTCACACAGATGACTTCACCAACTAGAGACTCTCAAACTCACATAAAATTTAACCAAAAATTTCTAGAGAAAACAATTGCAGACAACTCAAAAGAAAACAAATCTTCTAAAAATTATCATCCTCCCCGCACACAAAAATCTTCAATTATTTATCCTCCAACTATGTGGTTGGAGGAGTTGCTTTACGGGAAGCAACTTCTCCAACTTCCATAGTTGGTTGGAGGAATAGCCAAATAATTTCCTGTAAAGACTTAATCAAGGTTTTTAATAAATCTAATTAAAATATCTTTTAAATGAAAGCATAACAAGAATAATAGACAAATACCTTTCAAGAAAAACACATAGCACAATAGGAAAATAAGTAGCCTAACTTCTAGAAGGTCTTGAGTTCAACTCCCTCCTAGATAGCTAATTTTACTACAAAGGACATTTTCCTTTTATTATTATTATTTTTACTTTTTATTTAATACATTCATTAAATATACTTTATTTAACTCGCTCTATTTACTTATTATAAACAACATACCAGTAAAACTATTAATGAAAACATACAATTATTATTATTTATATAAGCATGGATATATGCGTGTGCACCCACATATACACATACCTATATAAAATACAAACAATTATAACATAATTATTTACTATACATATAAAATAGATTAATTCTAACTCATAATATAAACTTAGACCAACATCAAATCAAATCCATAACCTAAGCTGCATTCTACTTCCCGACTAGGATAACTTCCTAAATAGAATTCTAAGTCCATGGGTAACCTTGAGAGTAACTTGGTTAAATCTCCACACATCAACAGTTTGAGGATTTTGAAGGCACGCTCAGACCTATGTAGCCAGGTGAAGATGATGCCTGGTACCTGCATCCTACATCACCAATTGATATGCATATAAAAATATATAAATATAAACAGATAGTAGCAAACAAGGAGGGAGAGTGTGACATCGTGTGGATCTCTTGTAGGAGTAACTATGACTGCCCCTCCTCATCCTATACTCACATCAACCAGTGAACATCAAACCATAATAGGATCAATAGGGTTAGGTCATAATATAAACATCATAACACAAATCAATGTAAAACTTTTTACTGATAATTCATTTCTAGCCATTCATCCTTAAATTATAACTCATTTAATATTTCCATATAAACTATAGTAACCAAATATATATGCTCAAATCTCTCATAAAATGCTAACTAAATAATAATCATAGTCCATCATAAAATCCAAAGTGTCAAAGCAATAGTCCTGTCAGTCTAACATAGGAAGATGTTAGGGTGGGCATTACAGGCTTGCCTAAGTCCATAGAGGGCTTTCTTCAGTCTGTATATCATGTCTAGTTTGTCTAACAAACTAAATCCTTCAAGTTGTTCTATGAATACTTCTTCCTTCAACTCTCCATTCAGGACTACTGACTCGAGATCCATCTAATATACCTTAAAGTCTTTGAATGTTGCATAGGTGAGAAATTTTTTTATGGCTTCCAATCTTCTTACAGGAGAAAATGTATTAGAGTCACCAATTCTTTCTCTCTTCGCATATCCTTTACATACTAGTCTTTCTTTGTTTCTTATTACTGTACCATCTTCATTCATCTTGTTTATGAATATCCACTTGGTTCTGATCACATTATTATTACTAGGTCTAGGGACCAATTCTTATGTATTATTCTTAACTATCTAATCTAGCTCTTCTTTCATTGCGTCATGCCAATCTAAATCATTGCATGCATCTTCAACACTTAAGGGTTCAATTTGTGAAAGTAAACATACCGCTTCATCAATTTTTGAACCTTTTTCTTTTGATCTTGTCATGACTTTGTTGTTCTAGTCTCCAATGATATCTTATTTTGAATGGTATCTAGATGTGAATTTTTGAACATTATGTGTGACTCTCTCATCTGTCTTATGTGTTTTGTATTCACTTGTTTTAGGATCATTGAATAATACATCAATGCTATCAAACATTTCTTCAACAACTGCTTCTCTACTGATAGGTCTAGGTTTATCTTCAATCATAGGTTCAAAATCATAGTATCTCTCTTGAATCATAAACTTCTCATTAATCTTTACATGTGCACGTTAAATGATCTTCTTCAATCTCAAGTTAAAACATCTTTAAGCTTTACTTTTAGTAGAGTAACAAATAAAAATATGATGAAGGGTGCTCCCCTTAATATCCCAAACACATAATAGAAATAGAGAAACAAAAACAATTTGCAAGAATAGAAAATGGACTTCTTATTATCTCCACAAGTGTGGAATTACAAACTTTCAGAATTACAATATGCAAAGCCACATGGGCATTCCCTTACAATATTCTGTAGGACTAAGCCTCGAATCAATACCCAGATCTACTACCCAGAACTGCCCTAGACAATACTACGAGCCTTCTTTACATAGGCATTTTCCACCACCCGAGAAGGTTCCAAAAATTTAGCCCTAAGGGCCAACCAAACTTAGAATTGTTTTATTTTTAATTTATTACATCAAAATCGGCTCAAAATAACTTTTGAAACCCGAACAAAAATTTTGAAGGAAAGTTATTTTTTTTCCATTTTAGGTGACTTGACTTTCAGAGACCATAAGTCATCACCAGTTGACTTGATTGACTATTATAACCCCATTTCAGAAATGCCACGAAGCGCTCTACAAGCTTGACCTACGCAAGGGCCTGTCACCCAAATTTTTGACCTCATCCGGGGACTCTAAAGCCTTCAAAACTGAGTTCAAAGTTTTTGTACCCTGCTGCCAATACTAAAAATCTTCAATATCTTCAAAACTAGACTTGATCTAGCCATGAAACTTTGCTGGTAGGCTGATATGACTGAGATGAACCTCCACATGTAAAATCAAAACATTCTGAGATTGTAAGATGAACTTACTAAAAATAGCAAGTTTCCATAAATAGCAGCTCTGCACAAGATAGCCCTTATTAAATACCAAAATAGAAATATTTTTGGGTGATGAAAGATTGCTCTTATACCCAAGATGCTCCTACATCAGACACCTTGGGTAATTTGAGAAGTGACCCCATCATGACTTAGGTGTGTAGAGGAAAACCAAGATGGGTAACCTCCTCCTTTGTTAGCCATGATGAATCTTCAACGGGTCATCCTTTCCATTTGACCAAATACTCTTCATATGTCCTATTCCTTGTGCTTATGCCAACATGACTATCCAGTATGTCTTCAATCTCCTTGATATCTGAACTAGTTGCTGGAATACTCCACTATGTTGTTGTAACCTCATCTTCAACACCTCCCTCATGATACTCTATTAAATCTGAGACATTAAATACTGGTGAAATATTCAGCTCGGTAGGCAATTCTACCTCATATGCATTTCTTGAATCATGCTTCTTCAGTATCTTACATGGCCCAAACTTCTTCATTTTCAACTTGTTATATGTACCAACCAGAAATCGCTCCTTCTGCAAATGAACCATGACTTCATCTCCAACCTGAAATTCCTTATGCCTCCTTTTCACATCTGCTTTAGCCTTATACTACGCATTCATTTTGGTAAAATGCTTCCGCACCTCCTCATGGATGTTCTTCAAGTGTTCTACAAAATCCTTAGCTTCAGCACTACTTATTTCTCCTTTATCTATCTTTCTCAATTTTGATGGGACTACTCCCATATACAATTTGGAATGGTGATTTACCAGTGCTCCTATTGATAGAATTATTATATGCAAATTTTGTTTGTGGTAAAATCAAATCCCATCTTATTTGCTTATCTCCAACCAAACATCTCAGCAAATTTCTCAAACTCCTATTCACCACCTCTGTCTGTCCATTAGTCTGTGGATGATGTGATGAACTGAACTTCAAATCTATCTTCAACTTCTTCCATAATGTATGCCAGAAATATCCAACAAACTTAGTGTCTCTATCTAAAACTATGGTCTTTGGCAAACCATGTAGTCTCACTACTTCTCTGAAAAACAATTCTGCTATATGAACAACATCATTAGTCTTCTTGTAGGGAATGAAATGGGCCATCTTCAAAAATCTATCAACCACCACAAAAATTGAATCATGTCCCCGCTGTGTCCTTGGTAAACCAAGAACAAAGTCCATACTGATATCCTCCCAAGGCTTCTCTGGTACAGGTAATGGTTGATACAACCCTGTATTCTGCTTCACTCCCTTCACCATCTAACATAGTCTGCAACTCTATACAAACTTTTTGACATCTTGCTACAACTGTGGCCAATAATAATTTTCACTAACCAAAGCAAAGGTTTTATCTCAACCAAAATGTCCAGCCAATCCTCTGCTATGATTCTCCTTGATGAGATTCTCCCTCATAGAACTTTTTGGAATGCACAACTGACTCCCTCTGAATAGCATATCATCCTAAATGATAAAATTTAGCCACTTCGTTTCGTCTAGAGTAACAGGTTCTTTACAAGCTTTCCAAGCTTCACCAAAATCAAGATCCTCTAGATACAAATTCTTGAGTTCCTTGAACCCAACCACCTCAATCTACATCTTTGTCAGCAATAGTTGCCTTCTGCTAAGCGCATCTGTAACCCTATTAGACTTTCCACTTCTATGTTTCAAAACAAATGTATAACTCTGGAAAAACTTAACCCATTTCAAATGCCTTTGATTCAAATTTTCTTGACTATTCAAATATTGCAAAGCTTGATGATCAGTATACAAAACAAAATCCTTAGGAAGTAGATAGTGTCTCCACTTCTTCAATGCCTGAACTATAGCATAAAATTTTTGATCATAAACAAAATATTTTCTCTTGGCATCATTTAACTTTTCACTGAAATAAGAAATAGGTTTACCTTCTTGGCTCATAACATCTCCTATTGCAGTACCACTAGCATCACAATCTACTTGAAACACCTTATTAAAATTTGGAAGTGCTAAAATAGGTTGTTCTGTAACTTTTTGTTTCAACAGTTTAAAACTCTTATCTGCCCCATTAGTCCACTTGAACTCTTTTCTATCCCGTCTCATTGTTTCAGTCAAGGGACCACAAATACTGCTAAAATTTCTGATAAACTTTCTGTAAAAACTAGCTAGACCATGAAAAGATCTTACCTCAGTAGCACTCTTTGGAGTAGGCCATTCAAGGATAGCCTGTACCTTCTCTGGGTTCATTTTTAGACCTTCTGTCGAAACTACAAATCTCAAATACACTAACTCTTTCTTCACAAAACTACACTTCTTCAAATTAATCAACAATTTATCATCTCTCAACTTCTCAAACACCATACGAATATGCATCATATGTTCCTCCAATGTCTTGCTAAAGATCAAAATATCATCTAGGTAAACAATGACAAATTTTCCCAAAAATTCTTTCAAAACCTTGTTCATGAGCCGCATGAAAGTTCTGGGTGCATTGGTTAGCCCAAAAGGCATGACTAACCACTCATACAGTCCTTCCTTTGTCTTGAAGGTAGTCTTCCATTCATCTCCTTCTCTAATTCGAATCTGGTGATATCCACTCTTCAGATCTATTTTTGAGAAATACACAGCTCCACTCAAACAATCCATAATATCATCCATTCATGGCAATGGAAACCTATACTTGATTGTGATCTTTTTTATTACTCTAGAATTTGTACACATCCTCCATTCTCCATTCTTCTTTGGTGCTAATACTGTTGGTACAACACATGGACTGAGGCTCTCTCGAATCAATCCCTTCTGTAACAACTCATGTAGTTGTCTGTTCAACTCTTCACTTTCTATTGATATCATTCTGTGTGCTACCTTGTTTGGAAAATTGGCTCCTGAAATCAAATCCATCTAATGACTGATCTTCCTTGCTGGTGGTAATCCATCAGGTACATTATCAGATACAATATCCTAAAACTTATTCAACAAATCTGCAACCTCTACAGGTACATCCTCTACTTCCTCTTTACCAGCTCTTGGAATTAAAGCAAAACACACATGCTCATGCCTCATACCATCTAGGAAATTTCTTCCATCAACAAAAGTTATTCTCACATTACCACATACCTTTTCTTTGGTCTCCTTCAATGGCTTTAGCTTATGTCGCACTCCATCCTTTGTCAGGGAATAGGTATTCTCATGACCATCATGTACAACACATCTGTCAAACTACCATGGCCTACCCAAAAACATGTAACATGCATCCATAGGTATGATATCACATAGTACCTCATCAAGGTACCTACCAATCTTGAACTTTAGTAGGCACTGTTCAGTAACCATGACCTTGTGGTCATCCTGCACCCAAGAAATCTGATATGGATGTGGGTGTTTCTATCTCTTGAGTTTCAACTTTGTCACCATCTCTTCTGACACCAAATTGTCAGTGCTTCTACTATCAATAATCACATCATAGTATTTTCCTTCACACTTGCATCTAGTGCGAAACAAGCTCCTCCTTTGTTCAGGTTCATTCTCACCACTCAGCAGGACTCTTCTGTTAATCAGTGTTTCTGCTCTTTCAACATCTTCTAAATTTGATGATTTGGCATCTTCATCTACATGTGAAACTCTATCCTAGCCTTCATTCCTCATATCTATCCTTCCTTGGCATTGAGGACATTCAAATGCCCTATGACCTTCTTCTCCATAGCGAAAACATGTTCCACGAAAGCCTCCTCTTCCTCTCTGATCTCTATTGTTCTGATCTTGGAAATGATTTTAATTGTTTCCTCTCTAATTTTGACTGCTACTGCCTTCATCCCTTTTTTTTCAGATCTTAATTTCAGCCTCCATATGACCATCCACTAGATCATCCACCATGACCTCTTCCATTTTGTCTGCTCTCGAAATTCTTGTTCAGCTTTTCCTCTACTTTTAGGGCAAACTGGTATGCCTCTTCAATACTGTTCATTCGAACCAGATTCAGCTCCTCCTGAATGCTCGACCTCAACCCATTAAGGTAATGGGCAACTTTCTCCTTATTAGCTTTCACGTGGCCTGTTCTGATGAGGATTCGATAGAACTCCTCTGTATACTCCTGAACAAATCATCCCACTTGCTTCAAACTTTGCATTTTCTTCAATAGGTCAAGCTCATAATCAACAGGGATGAACTGTCACTTCAATTTAACCACCATCCGATCCCATCTTGTGATTTTATCTTTCCCTCTTCTATTTCACTCTAATTGAACCTCTTGCCACCAGATCTTCACATGACCTTTTAGTCTGGCCTTCTCCAATTTGACCCTATCAGAATCCTCAATATCTTCATACTCAAAATATTCTTCGCATTCATTGATCTAGTCGATCAACTCCTCTGGGTTAAGATTTCTTGAAAATGTAGGAACCTCAATTTTAGGTCTTTTTTTGATCTTGAAAATGGCTTGAAAAAGTCTTTCTTTCTCTTGGTTCACAACTTCAACTTCTCCTTCTTGATCTTCTTCTTCAGCTTCATCCTCGCTTTCATCTCTGACATTAAGATTCATTCCTCTGTGAATCTCTTCTTGCAATGCTCGCACTTGTCTCTGGAGCGCTCTAACCTTAGGTGTTACAACACCAACTCTTCCGCCACGTTCCCTTCATGGAGGCATTTTTGTGATGCGCATTGAAACTCTAACCACGGTCCTAGTGCAAACTATCTCACAATCGGTGATCTATTTACACACTCAAGAACTCCTACTCTGATACCACTTGATGAATGGTGCTCCCCTTAATATCACAAACACATAACAGAAACAAACAAACAACAACAATTTGCAAGAATAGAAAATGGGCTTCTTATTATCTCCACAAGTGTGGAATTACAAACTTTCAGAATTACCATATGCAAAGCCACATGGGCATTTCCTTACAATATTATATAGGACTAAGCCTTGAATCAATACCCAGATCTACTACCCAGAACTACCCTAGACTTGATACTACGGGCCTTCTTTACATAGGCATTTTCCACTACCCAAGAAGGTTCCAAAAATTTAGCCCTAAGGGCCGACCAAACTTAGAATTGTTTTATTTTTAATTTATTACATCAAAGTCAGCTCAAAATAAATTTTGAAACCCGAATAGAAATTTTGAAGGAAAATTGTTTTTTTTTCCATTTTAGGTGACCCGACTTCCAGAGACCATAAGTCATCACTAGTTGACTTGATTGACTATTATAACCCCATTTCGGAAACACCACGAAGCACTCTACAGGCTTGACCCACGCAAGCACCTATCACCCAAATTTTTGACCTCATATGGGGCATCTAAATCCTTCAAAACTAAGTTCAAAGTTTCTGTACCTTGCTGCCAATACTGAAAATCTTCAATATCTTGAAAACTAGACCTAATCTAGCCATGAAACTTTGCTAGCAGGCTGATATGACTGAGATGAACCTCCACATGTAAAATTAGAACATTTCGAGATCGTAAGACAAACTTACTAAAAATAGCAAGTTTCCATAAATAATAGCTCTGCACAAGATAACCCTTATTAAATACAAAAATAGAAATATTTTTGGGTGATGCAAGATTTCTCTTACACCTAGGATGCTCCTGCATCAAAATACCTTGATCACTTCTTGCATCAAACTTTCCAACGCCATCATCTCTCTTGATGTAGCACTTTTTTCCAAAGATTATGATGTATTTTACTATAGGTACATTCCCAAACCATATATCATAAGGTGTCTTGTCTGCACTTGGCCTTAATTGAATTCTATTGATAGTATAGATCGATGTATTGACTACATCTCTCCAATAGGTGTATGCAACTTCTCCTTGAATCATGATAGTGCATGCTATGTCAAGTATGATCCTATTTCTCCTTTCTACAATTCCATTCTACTGAGGGGTTCTAGGTGCACTTAGCTATCTCTTTATCCCATGTTCTTCACAATACTCACAAAATATTTCAGAGGAGAATTCTCCTCCTCTATCTGATCTCAGACATTTTATTTCTAATCCAAACTCATTTTCAACTTTAGCTTTGAATATCTTGAACTTCACAAATTCTTCAGATTTATCTCTTAAGAACAAAACCCACATCATTCTAGAATAATCATCAAAAAAAAAATAAAGTACCTTTCACCATAGTATGATCTGGTTTGATTTGGTCCACATAAGTCTTAATGCACTAGATCCAATTTATTTTCTATTGAGTTCTTCTTGCTTCTGAATGATTTCCTTACATGCTTTCCCATCACACATTCGCTGCATATTGTATCAACTATTTTTGCAATACTAGGGGGGTCTCTTACTGGCTTTACATTCCTTATCTTTTCTATATTGTCAAAATTGATGTTGCATAGTCTTTTGTGCCATAACCAAATGTCATCTACTTTTTTAATAAAACAACTTGCTTCTAAATTAAGCTGAAAAATATTACCTTTTATCTTTGAACCTGATGCAATCATTACTCCTTCTTTATTATTAATGATGCACTTTTTTTTTTTGAATTCCAACTGATATCCTTTGTCAAACAATTGTCCAACACTTAGTAAGTTATGTTGCAAACCATCAATATATAAAACACCATCAGTGTTATTCTTTCCATCCAAAGTGATAGTTCCTCTACCTATGATAGGTTTAGGAGTGTTGTCTCTAAATCTAAACATGCCGCCTTTGTACTTATCCAGATGTACAAATCTATCTTTGTCTCTTGTCATGTGATGTGAACATCTGTTGTCAATGATCCATTTTTTCTTGATGTCTTCTTGTGAAATAAATGCTAGCTCTTGTGCTTTCTTTTCATCTTAAATATCCATTTCATCAAACATTTTTTCCATGTCTTCAATTTCAATAAATCCAATCTCATCTTCTCCTAAATCTTCATCTGATACTCCATCTCGAGCATAGTAACATTCTTTTGTATAGGCTTGAAATTAGTTTTGTAATTCTTGACCCTTATAGGACACTTATATGCAAAATGACCAATCTTGTTACATGTAAAACATTTGAATGGTAATTGACCTTCATATTTTCCTTTTCCTCTTCCTTTTCTTTGTTTCTTAGCAATCATAGCAATGAATTCATCTAGTTCTTTATCATCATCTTCATCATCAAAATTACCAAAAGTGTTCAAAGATTTCTTCATGGACTGAGGCTTTGAATGCTATTTCATTTTTAGGCTGAGTCTTCAATCTTGATATCTCAAATGCGAAAATCTTGCTAATTAAGGTCTCTCTTTTGAAATATTTTGAAAATTGCATAGTCTCATCTAGGATGTTTATCTTTCTCTCATATTCTGCTGTTAGAGTAGTCATCAATTTATCCATTATGTCTTCTTCCAAAATTTCTCCACCATTGTTTCTAATTCTTGCAATTGCTTCATTAATTCTTTGATTGTAGGCTCTAATGTTCTCTTCGGGTAGCATATCCAAAGTATTTTATTTTTTCTTCCATGTCTTTCTGCGTGCATTCTTGGCTTGGATATCTCCTTCAAACATGTCTTCTAGATACTTCCATATTTTGTAAGCTTTATCTACTTTCTTGATCTCTGAAAACTCACTGTCAGATAAGGCGCTGATAAGGGATCCTTTGGCAATTTCATTTTGAGTGACAATTTCCTTTTTCTTAATAGTTGAATCATCTTTTTCAAGATCTGATAGAGAGGTAATTTGAAAATCATGAGTAGCTACTTCAACAATCACAAAACCAATGCACTAAAAATTTTGTTCTTCCAGTCTAGATAATTCTCTCCATCAAACTTAGGACTTTCTTTTCTAAAGAATTCTATTTGATCAACCTCAAGTTGTTAAAATTCTCTCCGAGGCACTTGGCTCTGATACCAATTGTTAGGAATTGTCCCAAGAGATAACTGAGAGGGGGGGCAGGGGGTGAATCAGTTATCTACAAGATTCAATTCTTTATCCAATTAAGTATAGAATAACATTAAGCACATACACAATAAGATAACACTTAATGCAACACCACATTTTTGGTTACGAGGAAACCCAAATAGGTAAAAACCCTGGTGGGAATTAGCACCCACTATAAACTGTACTAGAGTATAATGATCCCTATTAGAAGATCTTACAACCCTGTTAGGAGTCTTTTATAAATAACCCTATTAGGGGTGAGGACACACTGTCCGGGAGCACACTGCTCAAATGGTGAAGGAAGCAACCTTCTACACAACAAATACACACTATATCTAGATTTTGGTGAGCTATGAATTAGAGCTTCTTTCTTGATCAGTTCTAACGAATACCATACACTCTCTTCTTCTTCACATATAGCTTTACTGGCTCAATACTTCGCACTCTTTATTCTTCTCTTTTCTTCACATCATTTTCTTCCTTCACACTAAGGAATCACAACTTACCGGGTATAAGTAGCCTTCTCCAAAAGATATAATCAATTCAATCTATTAGAACCTTCTTGAAATCATATTAGAGAAACACTACAACTCTCCAACAACATCTCCATTAGCTAAACCAAGCAGGCAACACAAAAAGGACCGCACAATTCAATATGAGTAGACATGTCGCTTCACATTGTCAGCTCCACCAACTTAATTGAAACTATACTTACAAGCTGAAATACATTATGTCTTCTTAACCAAACATTCTTAACTCATAACCAAACATGAAACTAAACATGCATATCATAATAATAGGCACAACTGTTGAAACAATATAAACACTGTTAGCTCCAACAAACAATCCCAGGAAACTGTAACTGGAAAATAGAAACATCATAACTCAACTTCAACTGCACAACTAACTTTGTGTCCATGAACATAGCTTCAAAAACATGTCTACAACACAAATATAAATGTGCAAGGCTCCATCATAATCATACTGAGAATCACATATCGAACTCTTCCTATAACTCTGACACTACATATACAAATAAGTGCACAAATGTCTACACTCAAAATCAACCTCTGCATCTATGATATTATGTTGATAACATATCTAAGCAACATATTCTCAAGGCTCTCTACATAAAACTTCAAGGCACGCTACTTACCATATGTTGTCATCAATGACAAACATACAGTCAACACTGGCTTGCTGGAAAATCTCCAACATTTTCCACCTTTACTCTTTGTTTCTCAGGGATGTCTTCACATTGAAAGAAGCTTCTCAAAGCATCAATCCAGTCTAATGCTAGGTCTTCATTCATTTTTCCATTAAAAGTTGGTAATTCCAACTTCTCCTCCATGGTTCTTCTCCCCATATATTTTAAGGCATGTAAGAGGGGTCTCTGATCTACAGGTACATTTATCTCCTACTTAGAGGTGTCATCATCCTCATTACTCCCTTCATCATCATCATATGTGCCTTCTTTTCCTCTTTCTATCTTGTCTTCAAGTTCTTGAAGCCTCTTGGTTAATGTTGCATTGGCTGCCTTATGTTCTCTCACTATCCTTGCAAGTTCCATATTGGTAACCCTGGTAGGGATATTTTCATCCTCATTAGAAGACATGGGTTTGATGCTACTTCATGCAGAGTGGGCAGCCAGAAGTATCAAAAGGACCAAATTTGTCCTTCAAAACCTTCTAAAGTCCTAAGGTAGGAACTCAAAGAAGGATCTCTAGTAGCTAGTGCCTTTCACACTTATCACAAGTGTAAAATGTGACTTGTCTCTAGGTTATCACAACCTAATCTAATAGGGTACTCAATTGCTGAGTCCTATCAAGTCTCCCAATCCAACTAATCACTAGCTGATAGGTAGGCACTTGGGCTAATTTGCACACAGTTTCCCTCAAATGAAACACCAAGGACCAGGGGTGACCTATACTTTTTTGTGGTCTATTTAGTTCCCTAATACAACAATTCAATAGGTTTATTCATCATAGACATCAACTTGGGCTTGTTTGTCCTAGTGAAACTAGTCCTAGGCTTGTAGCCCTTCCAAAGTATAAATTTTGATTTAGAATACAACTATTCCACACAACCCCATAAACTCATCATATATTTAGGTACCTTTCTGGGCCTAAATAAATATACCAAAACCACAAGGTCTGACTATGAAGGAAACAGGAAAAGTTACCCTGATTCACCTTAGGAACTAGGCCTAATTAGGATTTAATTTGCACTATAGGTACCATGTCCATACATCCAAATTCCAATCCAATGCTTGGATCATGTGACAATACATAAAATACTTCAATATACCAAGTTTCAAGTCTTGGTGATTCTCCAATGGTGAATTGTGTGGACTGGTGTCAAGAACTAGCAAGTGCACACATGGGCATGTCCACCTAGGGGATCAGTACCTCTCTGCAAGTTGTGAACCCAAACCTAAAAAATATTAAGGAATACATCAAATACATGAATTCCACAAAGGGCCACTAGATTCCCATGGTGGAATTGTGAAATACACACAATTTTTGGTGAAATCCTAGTTCACGGTTATCAAACTAGTAGGTAGGACTAAAACTGGAATAAATTTTGACTCCCGATTGATTAGATCATGAAACCAATTGAAAATGGAAGGTAACTCATAGGTCTAATTGAAAATTTCATTCTTTCATTCCCAAACCTCTGTACATGTCCGTACAAAATTTTTGATGCTCGAGGATGTAGGAAAATAGTTAGATTTTATTGATTTTGGAATGCCAAATACATCATATTGCCTTCCACTTGCCTATTAGGGCTTATGAAGGCCTCCCCTAATAGTTAAAAATGAAATTCAAATGAAATATTTGTTGGGGGGATCAATTACAAATTTAAAGAAAAGTTGTCAAAGTTGCTTGACAACTTTTACAACCTTTTTTGCATCATAGTGCAACTTTTGATCCTAGGTGACCAAACTTGGTCCAAACCTAAATCTGATGATCCAACATGGATCCAAACATTTTAAACATCAAATTATAAGAAAATAACCTATTCTAATGTTTAGGACACCTGTTGACCAATAGTTGACCAAAGGCTTATCAATGCTAATCTTGGAACTAGGTCTTACAAATAGGGTCCAAGTTTAAACCTTTATTTCTAATATGTCCTAAAGACTACTAGGACCACCAAAAGATCCAATGAGTGCCAAATACTTATTTTGTTGAGGGTGCTCCTGCACCAACTTCCTTGCTAAGGATAACACAAATACCATAGTTCTTTTGATTTATTCTCAATCAATGCTCAAATAAATCCTTCAATAATATTTATGAATCAAACACAATGAATCTTAAATCTCAATAAAATAAATGACAATGTCCCATGTCCCTTCCTTTGAAAAAATAAAGCTTTTAAATAGTCCAACATCAGTCCCTGCATGATTCCTTCTATAAATACAATATCAATATCAATCCAAAAGGTAAAAAGAAATTCAACTACCTCTTCTCGCTGTCAGATTTGCCTTTCATTCTCTTTCATTTAGACTATACACATCTCCAGGAAGGACATACCTGAAACTCCCTGAGCCACAGAACCTATTGTTGTTTGCATCAGAGACACAATATCAGAGAAGTTGTGGATATCCATAGCCCCCCATAGACAAGCCCACATAAAGCATTTTGGTGTGGACATTGAAAATGAAGCTTCTCTAATCCAATCCTCGCCCTTGCCCTCATTAATATTTAAACCCAAAAGTTTCTACACGAAGAGAAAATGTGTATGAATCTCCACCTTCCTGGACTCAAAAACATCTGCGAGGAGGCATATTCAATGACATCTTTCATCTCAAATGTACGCCCTCTTACACTTGCATGAAAAAGAGATGTCACACACCGTACCTTCCCACTGCCATGCCTCCCAACGACCTTATTTTCTGGACAATTTTTTCCTGCGAAAAATAGAAAAGACAACTGGGAAAAAATAAGACATCCAATCAAAAAATAGATTTTAGAACCTAAAAATTCATTTTAATAGAGAATATTGTTCCTACCATAGTATAAATGGAATGTTATGCAAATTACACAGTTTCCAGACAGGAACTAGTAGGAAAAACAAGGTAAAAACATTAATCCCCACCAAAGGCAGCAACTAATAATAACGATGATTTTGATTCTACTCAAAATACAATACATGTTTCTATTTACTAAAGTTCTTTTGATACAAATTTGACACAAAAATAATGATACTTTACATTATAGGTCACAATATTTCTCTCTATATATATAAGTTGGTTTTTAACATTTAATTAATATAACAATATGGGATTTGAGTTGGGTTGTCTTGAAGAAATTTAAAGATGTTGTTCTAATAAAAATTGTATGTATGTTTGTATGTGTAGTTTTATACACATATCCATGCATACATGTATCCATATGTATGTATGTATGAATGCACACACATGCGCACACACACACATAGATAAACATATGCATACAACTAGCACTTACATCAGAAGGAGATGCATGGGAGACATCGATAGAATATTATATTTATGTTAATGTTATAAGGTATAGTTTTATATATGCATAGAAGATACATAGTCAAAATTTTATGATCTTATCTATTTATTGAGTTATCTTGTCTGATTTGGTTTGTTGTTTTAATTGATTTTTTTTTATAAAAAAATGTGTTGCTTAACCCTACAATCTTTTATATCATTATATGCATAAATGTTAAATATTTTTAATATTTTATATCTCCTTATAAGGGGTCACCTATAATAATAAATAATAGTACAAATAAACTTTTGATGGTTTCAGAAAGCAATTCTCTTCTTTATTTATAGACATGTTTATATAAGACCCCTATCTTTCATCTTAATTATATCTATTATGAAACTAACTAAAATTCATAAATAAAAATAGTAAGATTAAACATAACACAAATATATAATTTTTTCTCATATCTTTAATTGGGGGTTCACCACTTAGTGTATTTGTTAAGTGGCAGTGTTGTTATTGAGCCTACCCAGGTTCAAATCTTAGCTTTGTAATTAGGGGATGAGGTCCCCCATTTGTGGCCCCCCTGGTTCACAGCTCCAAGTCAAAAGTGTTTCATGTGGATTTGGAGGGCGTGTTGTTTTAGGGTCACCGGTCACATTAAAATCTTTTCTCATTTATTTATAATTCACTGTGTCCTTGGGCTAGGATATAAAAATATTGATGATGAAATGGAGGGATGTCTGCATGTGTATTGAATAACAAATTTTAATTGATTTAAAAATTTTCAAAGTGTTATATATCATTTTAGAAATCTTACCAAGTTGCTTTGTTTCTTAGCTTTTAAAAATTGTGAAGTTAGATAGTAAGGGGTCGATTATGGCTTTCTTTATAAATGTGGGTTTTTTGTACAATTTTGTTTAAAGTGGGGTGATTTGTGGGTGGTATTTCTTTTCTGTTTGTGGTAAATTCTTGGCAAAGTTTCAACAATTTTGTTTCATTTTTATTTTTCCTCTAAGGATGTGATTATGCCAAATTAAATTGAAAGGTTTTGGTCATTGTTTACTAGTTTTATTGAGAATTTGCATTGTGTTTAAAAACGTAGCTAATATTTTGTATATTTACATAATTCAATTAATCTTCCTTTAATGTAAGAAAATTTCTAAGGCAATATATGATACCATTGGCACATATAAAATATGAACTAAACCAAAAGAAACAAATCATTCTATAGATTGTATATTTATGAATCAAGATTTTATCCTTGTAGATGTTAAGTATTACGATCCTAAGATAGTATTGCACATCTCTTGATTCCTTGAAGGAGTTGATAATACAAATGGTCTAATTTTTAAATAATAGAGGTTTTTTCAATCATAGAATGTGTTGATTATCTAGGATATTAAGACCATGAGAACTATATCCTCAATCCAGATGTTAGTACTCTGGATAATTTCACATAGAATTTAAGAATAATTATCATGCATCTTGTTTCTCCCACAATAAGGGCCTATTGGAGGCGATGAGTAATAGACAAGTTAAAATCCAAATAATTTCCCTTGTGGAAAACTACAAAACTCTTACCAAAATAGACATGTAGATACTAGGCAATGCCAACCAAACTAATTCAAATATAACTTTGTATTCTTTGTCACATGTGCCCATGTAAACATTTGGTTTGACTTTTGTGATATATACAAACAAATCTTGTGTTTCATAGAAAATTATGATTATCAATCATAGTGGCAGTATTATTTCTTGCATGTGCATCATTGAGGATGAGTAGAAGAAGACTAGCAGTTTTGGAGGGCAAGGTAGAAGTCCCATGGGCTTCAGGAGAAGGACAAGGCCAATGATTGGTTCTTGTATTTTTGTCTCTCAGAATATGGGATACTTCATCATAAGTCGGGCCACCATCTTTTGTAGTATCAAAGTTGCCCAGCCAAAGCCTGACATTTTGAATGGTGTCTTTAATCTCTACAATCCATCTTCCTAGTAGCCTCTATCGAACTCCCAAAAAGCTTCTTATGTTTCTCTCCATACTTTTTCTACAAAAAACAAAGTTCCCTTTTGTTGAATCCACATCTAATGTTGGAAAATTGATGAGATTTATAGTTGAATTCTTCCTAATTTGGGAATTGGGAGAGCTTAACTTTCATTTAGCAAGGGTATCCTTAGCCAATCTCTTGGATTTAGAAAGAAATTGCAAATGTATAAGAGAAAAATAGAATCTCAATTGATTTTTCTAAGTGGGTGTATCGATTTTCTATATAAAGTTTTTATCACAATTTGAGTTTTAATGATCATTTGTGTTTCTAAAGTGAGCTTATTGGGATTTTTTCTGTTCATATTTTAGTTGATATCGTAACCCGATCTATAAGACTCTTGATATTTAGGACACGTTAGGGACATTATATGACTTTGGTTGACTTGGTGAAGTACTTTTCAACTCAAGTCGTTATGTTTGATTTTAGACATGTTAGTCATTTTGTATGGTTAATTTTGACTTACTTATATCTTATGTCATGATGATATTTTGATTCTACGATGATGATAAATATCTTATGCCATGGTGTTATTATGATTCTAGGGTGATGTTTTACTTTGAGATATGTTAAATGTAAATGATGAAATGATTATTTTTGCAATTAAATTGATGCAATTAAACTTGAATATGGTTTTATGGACTAACCTACTAATGATATCGCGAGTGGATTGAGATGTTTTGCAGGAAAGATTGAAGGTGAGAGCGTGGTTGAGGTAGAGGATGTTAGCTCCTCGGTAAGAATTTCTCTAAAAAATCTGATTTTGCACACACTATATAGACATGAGTTATTTCAAATTCTATTAAAATTTAGTTTAATCATGTTTTATTTCTAGGCTTACCTCTTTGAGATCAAATCATGGCTATTATTTCTTTAAGTATATGTGTTTATTATTTTATCAAATATTGTGTGCAAAGCATTGGAATAAAATGTTATATCCATCAGCTGTTGGGGGGAAAAGTTGAAAACGGCATGCTTAAGAAGAGGTAAAAGAATGCAGTACACACACGAGGGAAATTTGAAAAGAAATAAGAACTAAGAGCTGGGACAGGAGATCTATTACCTGAAGGCTTGAAGGATTAAGTTGTCTTCAGGAACCACGATGAAATTCCAAGTTCCATTGATGTTTTTAAAATTTTATATGAGCGAATTGCATTGAATAGTTGGAAATATGCAAACTTTGGGTTGCTTAAAATATGGTGTTTTATAGCTTATTGGATTATCTCTTGCTTAAAAATCTTTATCAATGTCTTTTTGTTTCTTGTGGTGTGTCTCTATGTTTTGTTATAACCTGCAACAAAAATTGGGAATAGCAGGGAAAACATAGCTATCTTACTTTTTTTCATGACTAATGATAGCCTTTGCCTGCTTTTAAGAGTTCTTTATCTACATTAGATCTTCCCCTTATTACATAGTAGAAATCGATTCCATAATTAAAAGCGTAGACTCGTAGGCTTGAAGGTCATTTTTCATTTTGTAAGCCCAATGTCGCTATTTTATATATATATCTATCAACGTTTGGCATTATATGGTTGGGAACTGGTGTGTTTCCTTACTCTAATGTTTGCATGCTAAAATTTCTTCCATTTCTTCATATGACGCCTTGACTTTGGATGCAGCCTTGCATTGTTTATCTCTCTCTTTTTACTTACAAATTGACTCTTATTAACTGGTGTTCTTGGCACTTCTATGCGTCTTATGTAACACCCCGCCAGGCAACCCAAGAGGACAAGACATAAAACCTCTATAAAATTCAAGTAGTGAATTTTTATTTTATTTTATTTATTTATTTTAACTAGAATAATATTCATCATTACACTTCATATTTCTAAAAGAAGAAATAATTTTCTACTACTTGAATGTAAGATTTATACAACTTAAGTCCTCTCGGATTCCCTAACATCGCTACTAGAGCAACATCATATAAACCATTTACATGCATAAGATATTCATGGAATCATGAGCTTAAAAGATCTACATTCATTTTAATGCACCAAGTTAAATGTCCCTAACTTATTTCTTTTATTAAACATAGGTTAATCATCCAACATCATTATTCTTTTTATCAACTCATTCCATAAATTCATATTGATTTCATCTACATCTACTATCCTTTATATCACTTTTCTCTAATAATTTAGGTAAGAGATTAATATTCATTAGGGTAGGCATCATCCTAGGTACTTCATTAACATGAACCAAGTATTAACATTAAAATCAAATTATTATTCTATTGCATTGTTTCATAACCATTCATTGTTAATAATTCCAATCACTAATCTATCATTTCTCAATAATCTCTTTGAATTCTTTCATCAAGAGAGAATACATTATTGTTGTGATACATCATTATATATAACTATATTTAAGATTATTTCCTTTACATATGGACAACATAAGAGGATAGGAGAAATAACATAAACACTTTCTTTTAATGCTAGTAACATGTCTAAGATTCCACATTATTTTCCCTTTCTTTTACCTAGAACTACCCATTCTCTTATGCATTGCTTTGGATTGAGATTACATCAATACTACAAGAATCTTTTTAGGAGATTAAAAATTACATGAATTTAAATACATAAGTACATCTCAACATATTAAAATATCCAATAAGAAATCTTCAACTGCAGATCTGGAAAGGAATATGTGCTAGGATCATCCAGAGAATCACGAACAATACCTCGATATAAATATTAACCACCCAACCATGTGGAACCAATAGGCCCACTCCCCCGAGCTAGGAGATAGAACCAAAGGCCCATACAAGAGGTAACAACTAGAAAATTCCTAAGGTGGTGATAAAAGTTCCCCAAAGTCACAACAAAAAAAGAAAAGATAAGAAGACCACAAGGAATACCAGAGGCATGATCAAATTTGATAGAGACTCTAAGCTACAAGCTAGGTGAGTGTCATCACATAGCCCTCACCCCTTGGGTTGTCCTGGTACTAGCCACTCTTGGCCCCGGCCCCCAAGTAGGCACATGCGGAACCGAATGCCTCTTGTACAGACAAGGTCATTCAGTTGTACCTACGCATAGGTACCTTCTCCCACTACCATCCTTAGTCTTTACTAGCACTAAAGGCATGGGTGAGGCACAATTAATCTTGATTAATGTGTAATTTCCCATTCCAATAATCTCCCATTTCCAATTCATTTATTTAGGTTATCACTTGATTAAATAACTCATAGTAGGTTATCCTGGTACTAGCCACTTAGGGCCCCGGCCCCTCACTATGAGCCACTCACCTAGTGTACTTAGGTTCCCTAACATACATATAAAAATTATAAGAACATAATAGATTCATCATCAAGAATTCATATCAATTCCATAACAACATTTGATTGAGTTTAGGAAAACATATGTTGTCCCTAGTCCACTTGACAACCCTAAACCCAATATGGCATTCAGAATGTTCCAAACATATAAGAAGACATCCAAGTGATATTATAAACATATTCAAAGTATACATAGATCCAATTAACCAAAAACAAATTCTAATAGCCTCTGGTAACCATACGAAACCCTAAAACTTAATGATGTTCTTAAATTGAATTATTTCAAGCAAGGATTAAATGCAAAGAATAGTCATCATAGAACAGTCATCCATATCTTCCACAAAACATAAAATAAAGTAAATCACTTCAGTGGAGATTTAGATAACATAATTATGGACTCTCAATTTTATTTTTAGGAAGATCCAACGGTGGGAAAGAAAGTTATAACTTCTGGTTTAAAACAGAAAATTCTGGTTAGGGTTCAGACCTGCCTTCACTAAAACGGTTGTCATTTTCACAAAACATAATTAAAATTCACCAAACCAATTGGAAATGAAAGATAAGACTTAAGAGAATCTCTGATATCAAATTTAGACTTTTATATAATCATATCAGACTGTAGCATACGAATACATTTGACAGAAAATTTAGAATCAAGAATGGACAGGCATAGTCTGCCAAAATGTCAAAAATAAGGCATTAATTCGACCTTAAAAATAAAATCAGAGAGATAACCATTTGAGATCTGTGAATTTTACTTCCAGAAAATCAATTTAGTAAAATCATAGATGTAATTTAAATTGTTATAATAACAGAGCTCCAAAAATGGGTTGCTAAAAACTCTAGGAAAACACATGCCAATTCTTACAAACAAAAACTCAAAACTTTAAAATAACCATACAAATAAAAAGTACAGATATAATAAATAATGATAATATATAAATAGATCTATAATCTATTAGATACATCAAGTAACTAAAATATTCAATCCATACCTCATGTCCTACGAAGGTTGAATCGAAGAAGGAAGGAAACAAAAGAGAAGACAAATCCAAACTTGAGATGCATCATTCAAACCCTATCCACTTTCAGAAATCTCCATAAAAGAAAGAAATAATTCCACAGCAAAGAATCCCTCTCTCAACTACTCAAATTCTCACCAAAAATGTCTCTCTCCCAAAAGCAAAGATAACCAAAAATTCTTAAAGACATATGCTTACAAACTCTCCTTCACATCTCCAAGTTTTCTCTCCAAAATCTCCATGAAAAGTAAGGCCATCCTCTCCTCAATGCTTCAGCCCCAAAATCCCCTCTCTTCAAATGAGAAAGTAGTGCATATAAATAGATTTCCAAAGGTTGAGAGGAAAAGTAACCAACTCCCAACTAACTCTTAACTAAAGGGTATTATAAAATAACTTAATATCATACAATTATATTACTCAAATATACAATAAAAGATTATTTGTATTCATTCATACACACATGTAATATTATCCTAACATATATGCATATGCCATCATTAATTATATCAATATCTATATATATAACCTATCCTCATTATTAATAATTAATAATTGAGAATAATATACCTCACATTATTTAATATTTAATTATTAATAATATTATACTTTACATTAATCCCAAAATATACACCATCAACAATATCTACAATAATTAACATATAATCACATATAAATTATATATATATAAATACATATATGTGTGCACCCATATATATATTTTCATATATATATATATATATATATATATATATATATATATATACATGCCAAATACCAAATACTATAATCTATAAGATTATGAAGTAATAGATCACAATATTATTACCTATTTATAATTACTATAGGATCTAACACTGAGGTAGAATAAAATCACATGCCTCAAAATAAATCTAATCATCGAAAGAGGCCATAAAAAATCAACTATGAAACATATTGAGAAAACTATAAGATCAAATAAGGTCAACCAAAGTCAACAAGGAAAGTCAAGCCAAACTCCTGAAACACAACATAGAAAGATTAACTAAGAATCATACCAAGAAGGAGAAATAAATAAAATGAGTAAACAAATCATACAACCAAATGGATTCAAGTGGCCACAAGGCACTAACTACAACCATGCCCAAGCGGGTGTGTTGGATCTGGGTTTTTGACCCAAAGGTTGACTGACAAAGAAGGAACCCTAATATTCCCAAATTGAAATAATGACAAAGGAAGACTCATGTAGGGGCCTTAGTACTATCTCCATAACAACAACCATCGAGGATTTGAGGGCATGCTCAGACCTGTGAAGCCAGGTGAAGTCGATGCCCGGTACCTGCAAGCCTGCATCACAAAGAAGAAATACATATGCACGGATATACGTATAAAAAAAAACATTGCAGACAGATGACCAGGATCGATACATCGTGTGGACCTCAGCTATGTGAGTAACTACGACTTCGTCCTGAATCATGAAAACACATCATGTATATATATACACTCAAAGCATGTAGCATCATCATAACGAAGGCTAGAATCTCAAGCATTGTGTTAGTCTCTTATCAATACTAATAATAAATCAGCATAATCAAATCATCAAGTGAGATACAAGATTCATCCAAAGTAACCTTAATAGAAGAAAATATAAATAACCACTTATATATATCTATCAAGTACATATCATATAACATCCTAACTATGTTCATAAAGGTCTTGTAGGTACTCAATACATACATGGAGATAAATACATACAAAAGTGATACCTTTAGATAGTATGTCTGATATTAGAATCATTGAGTACTAGCTTATGAAATTATTATAAACAACTATAGGAATAGATCAAACAAGTATCGTGTACAACTTAAGCTATAAGAAAACATCGAAGGATTTTAATTCTTTCAAAAACACAAAACTTATATTAGGGTTAGAGGGGTATTACATCTTCCCCCACTAAGATTCGACTTACTCCTGGAAATCGGGAAGGTGAACTATATATCGCACATTAGCTAACAGAATTGTAATATTACTATTCTAGAGTCTCATTTAATGACTGGACACATACTTCTCCTATCAAGAGTTTTGGTAAATTCTATCTTATTACAACTTTAGTGTAGATTAACTCAGTTCAATTAGTAATGACTTTTAAAAAGAATTAACTATGTGATTCTATCACTTTATGCAGTAAGTTTGTTAACAAGATACTTGAAATTACATAAAAATTATTGTTATCAAGTTGAAACTCTAAGGTATTCATGTTTACTCACTAATATCAATATATTATAAAATTGCATGTTTTACTAACTGAGATTATCACTTCCTTTCACAATATCAAAGTTCCTATCTATGGTAACCAGTATAAAAAGAAAGAAATAATTTATGATATATTTTCCCTTTTGAGACATAATCTAACCCTACATAATACAACCTGTGAGACCTTATTACAAATAGGGTCCAAAATTTGTGTTCCTTACAAGCTATGAATACCAAACATAAAGAGGTATGTAACATTTATATTTGTTATGATCATGAAGGGAATACATCAAATAATTTTTATTTACTTTTGTAATCATGAAAATAAAACAATCTAGATACTTGAAACTTACCATTTTCATTAACACATAGTTTTATAAGAAATATTCCTTTCCATCAAAGTTTTAAGTAGAATTCCAATGACATAGGACACACAAATTTTACAATATACATATTCTAAGTCATCTTTCACAATAGTTGTAGTGCTTGATTTCCAAAAACACATTCACACCCTAGAGGAGATTTAAATAATTTACAATTTATTGCACTATTATTCATTAAGTTGGGATCCCTTCTTAAAGCTTACTATTTATCTATGCACTTTTCCCTAATTTGCATGTCAGGAGGTTTCCATATAGCATTTACTTAAGAGTTATTTCAAATTCTTTATTTCATAATGATCATAGATCCATCAAGAGAGAAAGAAGTATACGAGTCCTACTACTATAACCACAACATCTAAATTAATAACATTAACTACTGTATATAACTTTAATTTATACCCTTTACCTATTTGAAACATTACCCTCATACACTTTAAAATTTTGAGATAACATCAGTTCTAAGTAGAAATTGAGTAAGGTACATTTCTATAACATTTATTTACCACAACAACTCCTTATTCATAGTTTTTCAATCACTTAATGTTGTTAATTTCTTACTGCTATGGTGTTGATCACAATGTATACAAAACATGAATTTGTTTCCAAAATACCCATCTAGGATCCTAACTATTCACTAGGCATTTTGCAAGACATATATTTAATAAAAACAACTTCCATCATTAGTACAGATAATCCATCATCGCACATACTCTTCCCTAGAATTTCTTGATTATGTTATCTTAAATCCTTTTTGTACAATTTAATAAGATATGCAGAAAGGATATAACTTCTTACCAAGATAGGGATAAAAATTCCTCTTCCTAAATGAAAATGTGAATTATAGCCTATGATAAAATCTTGGGGACATAGGTCCTTCACCCAAGGGTTTCCTAATTGAGTATTTACAAATTTTCTTAATATATTATTACCTTGTCTAAACAATTTTAGTCATGCAAAACTTTATTCTTAAGAGGGGAGAGAGAAAGAGAGAGAGAAATGCATATGACTGTAAATTATTTGTTCCTAATTTATTTATTTATTATTATTATTATTTTTCACTTCTTTCCTAGGTACATATTATTAGCCATGTAATCTAATTATTGCCCTATCATTCCTATCAAGTACTACCACAATCATTTCATTCTTTAAAGATCCAAAAGAAATCTATTTCTAAGATACCTTGAGTAGGATAAAATTTAACTAGGTATTTGTAAGAAGATAGAGTGCACAACATTATATTATAGGTATGATCAAGGGGTAATATTATCTACTACCATAATTAAGATTCAAAACATTTAGCATCCTTTAACTTTTGACCCTTCTAGAGATACCAGTACCTTTCAAGAAAACAAACACAAGTCTCAAGAATTATTCGCCATTCCATTAATATTATAGGAAACATCCACTTAACACATCATTGATCTCATTATGCAAAAACATAAATAATTGTTAAAATATAACTCAATCATAGAGGAATGGGTGTGCCCTTGTAAGACAATACAACATAAGAACACGAAAGGTAGCCTTCGTTTCCTAAGATTCAAGTTTTAGCATAACAACATAATCCAAAAAGAGACAAAGTTAAGATACTCAAGGTTATGCATAGGTGAGCTATGAGACCCAGAGTTCCCAGTGTAGAAACCTAGGGCTCTGATACCAGATGTAACACCCCGCCAGGCAACCCAAGAGGACAAGACATAAAACCTCTATAAAATGCAAGTAGTGAATTTTTATTTTATTTTATTTATTTATTTTAACTAGAATAATATTCATCATTACACTTCATATTTCTAAAAGAAGAAATAATTTTCTACTACTTGAATGTAAGATTTATACAACTTAAGTCCTCTCGGGTTCCCTAACGTCGCTACTAGAGAAACATCATATAAACCATTTACATGCATAAGATATTCACGGAATCATGAGCTTAAAAGATCTACATTCATTTTAATGCACCAAGTTAAATGTCCCTAACTTATTTCTTTTATTAAACATAGGTTAATCATCCAACATCATTATTCTTTTTATCAACTCATTCCATAAATTCATATTGATTTCATCTACATCTACTATCCTTTATATCACTTTTCTCTAATAATTTAGGTAAGAGATTAATATTCATTAAGGTAGGAATCATTCTAGGTACTTCATTAACATGAACCAAGTATTAACATTAAAATCAAATTACTATTCTATTGCATTGTTTCATAACCATTCATTGTTAATAATTCCAATCACTAATCTATCATTTCTCAATAATCTCTTTGAATTCTTTCATCAAGAGAGAATACATTATTGTTGTGATACATCATTATATATAACTATATTTAAGATTATTTCCTTTACATATGGACAACATAAGAGGATAGGAGAAATAACATAAACACTTTCTTTTAATGCTAGTAACATGTCTAAGATTCCACATTATTTTCCCTTTCTTTTACCTAGAACTACCCATTCTCTTATGCATTGCTTTGGATTGAGATTACATCAATACTACAAGAATCCTTTTAGGAGATTAAAAATTACATGAATTTAAATACATAAGTGCATCTCAACATATTAAAATATCCAATAAGAAATTTTCAACAGCAGATCTGGAAAGGAATATATGCTAGGATCATGCAGAGAATCACGAACAATACCTCGATATAAATATTAACCACCCAACCACGTGGAACCAATAGGCCCACTCCCCCGAGCTAGGAGATAGAACCAAAGGCCCATACAAGAGGTAACAACTAGAAAATTTCTAAGGTGGTGATAAAAGTTCCCCAAAGTCACAACAAAAAAAGAAAAGATAAGAAGACCACAAGGAATACCAGAGGCATGATCAAATTTGATAGAGACTCTAAGCTACAAGCTAGGTGAGTGTCATCGCATAGCCCTCACCCCTTGGGTTGTCCTGGTACTAGCCACTCTTGGCCCCGGCCCCCAAGTAGGCACATGCGGAACCGAATGCCTCTCGTACAGACAAGGTCATTCAGTTGTACCTACGCATAGGTATCTTCTCCCACTCCCATCCTTAGCCTTTACAAGCACTAAAGGTATGGGCGAGGCACAATTAATCTTGATTAATGTGTAATTTCCCATTCCAATAATCTCCCATTCCCAATTCATTTATTTAAGTTATCACTTGATTAAATAACTCATAGTAGGTTATCCTGGTACTAGCCACTTAGGGCCCCGGCCCCTCACTATAAGCCACTCACCTAGTGTACTTAGGTTCCCTAACATACATATAAAAATCATAAGAACATAATAGATTCATCATCAAGAATTCATATCAATTCCATAACAACATTTGATTGAGTTTAGGAAAATATATGTTGTCCCTAGTCCACTTGACAACCCTAAACACAATATGGCATTCAGAATGTTCCAAACATATAAGAAGACATCCAAGTGATATTATAAATATATTCAGAGTATACATAGATCTAATTAATCAAAAAAAAATTCTAATAGCCTCTGGTAACCATACGAAACCCTAAAACTTAATGATGTTCTTAAATTGAATTATTTCAAGCAAGGATTAAATGCAAAGAATAGTCATCATAGAACAGTCATCCATATCTTCCACAAAACATAAAATAAAGGAAATCTCTTCAGTGGAGATTTAGATAACATAATTATGGAATCTCAATTTTATTTTTAGGAAGATCCAATGGTGGGAAAGAAAGTTATGACTTCTGGTTTAAAATAGAAAATTCTGGTTAGGGTTCAGACCTACCTTCACTAAAATGGTTGTAATTTTCACAAAACATAATTAAAATTCACCAAACTAATTGGAAATGAAAGATAAGACTTAAGAGAATCTCTGATATCAAATTTAGACTTTTATATAATCATATCAGCCTGTAGCATACGAATACATTTGACAGAAAATTCAAAATCAAGAATGGACAGGCATAGTCTGCAAAAATGTCAAAAATAAGGCATTAATTCGACCTTAAAAATAAAATCAGAGAGATACCCATTTGAGATCTGTAAATTTTACTTCCACAAAATCAATTTACTAAAACCATGGATGCAATTTAAATTTTTATAATAACAGATCTCCGAAAATGGGTTGCTAAAAACCCTAGGAAAACACATGCCAATTCTTACAAACAAAAACTCAAAACTTTAAAATAACCATACAAATGAAAAGTATAGATATAATAAATAATGATAATATATAAATAGATCTATAATCTATCAGATACATCAAGTAACTAAAATATTCAATCCATACCTCATGTCCTACGAAGGTTGAATCGAAGAAGGAAGGAAACAAAAGAGAAGACAAATCCAAATTTGAGATGCATCCTTCAAACCCTATCCACTTTCAGAAATCTCCATAAAAGAAAGAAATAATTCCACAGCAAAGAATCCCTCTCTCAACTACTAAAATTCTCAACAAAAATGTCTCTCTCCCAAAAGCAAAGATAACCAAAAATTCTTAAAGACATATGCTTACAAACTCTCCTTCACATCTCCAAGTTTTCTCTCCAAAATCTCCATGAAAAGTAAGGCCATCCTCTCCTCAATGCTTCAGCCCCAAAATCCCCTCTCTTCAAATGAGAAAGTAATGCATATAAATAGATTTCCAAAGGTTGAGAGGAAAAGTAACCAACTCCCAACTAACTCTTAACTAAAGGGTATTATAAAATAACTTAATATCATACAACTATATTACTCAAATATACAATAAAAGATTATTTGTATTGATTCATACACACATGTAATATTATCCTAACATATATGCATATGTCATCATTAATTACATCAATATCTATATATATAACCTATCCTCATTATTAATAATTAACAATTGAGAATAATATACTTCGCATTATTTAATATTTAATTATTAATAATATTATACTTTACATTAATCCTAAAATATACACCATCAACAATATCTACAATAATTAACATATAATCACATATAAATTATATATATATAAATACATATATGTGTGCACCCATATATATATTTCCATATATATATATATATATATATATATATATATATATATATATATATATATATATATATATATATATATATATATATATATACATGCCAAATACCAAACACTATAATCTATAAGATTATGAAGTAATAGATCACAATATTATTACCTATTTATAATTACTATAGGATCTAACACTAAGGTAGAATAAAATCACATGCCTCAAAAGAAATCTAATCATCGAAAGAGGCCATAAAAATCAACTATGAAACATATTGAGAAAACTATAAGATCAAACAAGGTCAACCAAAGTCAACAAGGAAAGTCAAGTCAAACTCCTGAAACACAACATAGAAAGATTAACTAAGAATCATACCAAGAAGGAGAAATAAATAAAATGAGTAAACAAATTATACAACCAAATGGATTCAAGTGGCCACAAGGCACTAACTACAACCATGCCCAAGCGGGTGCGTTGGATCTGGGTTTTTGACCCAAAGGTTGACTGACAAAGAAGGAACCCTAATATTCCCAAATTGGAATAATGACAAAGGAAGACTCATGTAGGGGCCTTAGTACTATCTCCATAACAACAACCATTGAGGATTTGAGGGCATGCTCAGACCTGTGAAGCCAGGTGAAGTCGATGCCTGGTACATGCAAGCGTGCATCACAAAGAAGAAATACATATGCACGGATATACGTATAAAAAAAACATTGCAGACAGATGACCAGGATCGATACATCGTGTGGACCTCAGCTATGTGAGTAACTACGACTTCGTCCTGAATCATGAAAACACATCATGTATATATATACACTCAAAGCATGTAGCATCATCATAACGAAGGTTAGAATCTCAAGCATTGTGTTAGTCTCTTATCAATACTAATAATAAATCAACATAATCAAATCATCAAGTGAGATACAAGATTCATCCAAAGTAACCTTAATAGAAGAAAATATAAATAACCACTTATATATATCTATCAAGTACATATCATATAACATCCTAACTATGTTCATAAAGGTCTTGTAGGTACTCAATACATACATGGAGATAAATACATACAAAAGTGATACCTTTAGATAGTATGTCTGATATTAGAATCATTGAGTACTAGCTTATGAAATTATTATAAACAACTATAGGAATAGATCAAACAAGTATCGTGTACAACTTAAGCTATAAGAAAACATCGAAGGATCTTAATTCTTTCAAAAACACAAAACTTATATTAGGGTTAGAGGGGTATTACATCTTATTTCTTGAGCCAATTTGTTGTTAGTAACTTTTGCAAATATATTGGCGTGGGATTTTTAAAAAAAACAATCTTCTTCCATGTCTTTATATTTTAGTGTTTGAAACTTTTGTAATGCATAAATTTATGTATATTTTGAGGATTTTGGAAATGTTACAGTTTTATTTCTTGATGAAATATTGGCTTTTTGTAAGCTCTAGGTCCTCTTAGTGTGGCGCTAGCTGATTTCTTTCTGTTAATGGTATTTGGTAATATAAGACCTCTAATCTCTCGCAATGTTAAATTTACTTGGTTTGATAAAATAATTACTTTTTGTTTCTAATATTTGTAAACTGAGACATTATCTTAGTACAACTAGAGAGCCAAAGAGAGATTCCTTAACATAGCTGGAAGTACCTCATTATTATTCAGACTTGTCAAGCAAATCTCCAGACGTCTAGTCAATCGGTTACAACTTTGGTTAAGTTGTGTTTCCATATCATCGTGTTGTGACAGTTTGAGTTAATTTGTCTTTGTTTTAACATTCGTTGCTTGTAAAACTTTTCACATCCATTCAACTTTCATATTTTTGATAATCCTAAGTTGAAATTTAGTTCCAATTATCACGCGTCCTATGGCGGATTCAATTTTGTGATATGCGAAAATAATAAATAGATGAAATAGATGTTAAACAATAAACAACCAATGAGGAAGATGTGTGACAGTAGAAAACTTAGGTTCAGTTTCCAGAGGATAAAAGACGAATTTCTAAATTAGTCTTTTGCATTTCATGGTGGGTTAGTTTGGAAAGACAGCTTAAGAATGTGTCATTTACTGTTGTTTTAATATAAATTTTCCTTAATATAGTCGCGGCCTTTGTTCACGTTATTTTATTTCAGAACTTTTCTATGGTGAACTTAACTGAAGTTGTACAATAACCCAATGATTTTGTTTTGACATCGTATATGAGAAATGATAGCATAACACATAATAAGACAAGTAGTGAATTTTTTTTAAAAAAAAAAATTGTGAAAAGATGTGAATTCAGTTAGAATTGGATTGAGGAAAACATATTCTCTTTTATTTATTCATAATTGATTATTTGTATGGTAAGGTTGAATATGGAATAACAAAAGAGGGTAAATATGTTTTTCTTTTACCTTCTACTAGTAGAAGTTTGGTATCTCAATTGCTTTGGCCAAAGCCTTTTTTTGCATATATTTTCATAAATATGCTAGTTATTGTTTCATTCTCTCTTCCGTATATGTGATTATATCTAAAGATGTGGAAAGTAGTTAGGTTTTATAATTGCACTAAATTCCTTTTGATCCATCAGTGTAAAGTTGCTAGGGTTCTTGTGCAGGGTTGGTACGCTCTCTTTTCAAAATAAGCTCTGGGGGAGCTAACCACTCCATGGTTGGGCGGAAAAAGCACCTGAACCATACTCCCATCTTGATATTTGTATATGGATAGATGTCTGATGGCTTAGGAGACTAGATTATGAAAATGAACGATGGATAGTTTGATGGCATATATATTGATATCTTGTTTTATTATGACATTTTGGTCATGTACTTGATGTAATTTTTTCTCTATGATGTATGATGCACGATGTATTGTTCGACATCTTTGATGTAATTATTTTACTTGTAGTATTGAAATGGATTAAACTTGTAAGATCGACAGTATGGTCAACTTTCTTATATTGTACCTTTTCTTGATTCTTGATGTTATGTGACAATTTGACTCGATTTATTTATAATTATCTTATTAATGAATGGAAATTTTATGTTGACTAGTCTTAACAATTGACCAACTATGACTATGGCATCGACTTATTGTTGGAATTGTTGTAGTCTATGATGTTGGCATTCTTTGTTTTGTCATTGATGTCAACCTATGTTTCAATAAGAGAATCCAGAAGTTGCAGACTGACTGAATAGACAGGTTACAGAGAATTGTATACATATTGTACAGTGACTTAGCTCCTGCGAGATGATATTTGTGTAGCATAACATGCTTACTATACATGGTTATGTTTTCATATTTTTATATGCTCATTTTACCAAGCTATGGATGAATTGGAAAAGACTAGTCATGAGATCAGTGACTAGGAAACTCATAGAGTTAGTCTCAATATTTATAGTATAACTTTAGTGTGAAAATGGATTAAACCTTGCGAGCTTGGGAAATGTCATAAGACACATGGGAGAGTCTAGTGTGTAATCACAGAGTACTGGTGTGATTGGTGACATCATCTATGGTGTGTACTCTAGCGAAGATTTACTTAGAAGCTGACCCAGGAGTGGTAGTGTGTTCTTGAATAATTACGCATGCATTAATGGTGTGGCTGAATATTTCATGATTTGTAATTGTTGTAATATTGCTAAGGATGTTCTATGTATCCTCACTTGTTTCTATGTAATTTATATTTTTTATAGGAGAGGTCCTGTAATGGCCAACCCAGGAATTATGTTTGTAAATTATATATAAGGATGTCAATTATTGTTCGATCTTTTGGGCTGCATTAAGGACCACTGATATAGAGCAGAGGATTGTGCATAAATGTACACAAGGTTGGAACTGTCTTGGCAGTAGATGCACTAGAAGCTAGTTCAAGTACTCCTGATGATATTTCTTCAAATCTAGGACAATGAGTCCTTAAGGTGGATACAAATCTCTCTTGTATTTTAGTCAAGTGACCAATTGTAATACCTTTAACAAGGTTTTAACTCTAACAAGGTTTCTCATTTCATAGGGATTGTACTATTATAACAATTAGCTCCAAACAGGGCTAGCACTCTTAACTGGGTTACTATATTCATAGTACTAATTTGTGGGCATCATTCCCACTGGGGTTTTTCCCTTAAAGAGGTTTTCCTCAAAAATAAATACTGGTGTTATTGTGTTCTTATGTGTTATGGTTTTCTTACATTCAATTGAGCATAAGGTTATAATTGGAATTAAGATTATTAAGTTTGGCATCAAATGATTCACACACCCACACCCCCCCCTCCCTTTCCTCTCAGTTGATTGGCACATTATTATTCTAACACTTATCCATAATTTTTGTTATGTGGCATATTGTGGAAAAATTTAGTCTTTATAGTTGAATTGTGATTGCCTGAAAAGGAATAAAATTTTCTCCCCTTTTTTTGAAAGAATTTGCGTTTGTCGGGTCTAAGATGATTGTTTATATTTACCATTCTCTGTTAAACTATCTAATGTTTAAAGTAAAACAATGAAAACACATATAAGTTTTTGATGTAGGAGCATCCTGGGTGTAACAGCAATCTTGCATCACCCAAAAAAAATATTTTTGTTTTTATATTCAATAAGGGCTATTTTGTGCAGAGCTGCTATTTATGAAAAGTTACTATTTTTGGTAATTTTTGTATGTGCTCATAATGATCTGATTTCTTTCTTGGAGGTTCATTTTGGTCATATAAGTCTGCCAGCAAAGTTTCATGGCTAGATCAGGTGTAGTTTTGAAGATATTCAAGATTTTCGGTATTGGTAGCAGGGTACAGAAACTTTGAACTCAATTTTGAAGGTTTTAGAGGCCCCGAATGAGGTCAAAAATTTGGGTGACGGGTGCTTGCGTGGGTCAAGCCTGTAGAGCGCTTCGTGGCATTTGTGAAATGGGGTTATAATAGTCAATCGGGTCAACTGGTGATGACTTATGGTCTCCGGAAGTCGGGTCACCTGAAATGGCAGAAAATAATTTTCCTTCAAAATTTTTGTTCGGGTTTCAAAAGTTATTTTGAGCCAACTTTGATGTAATAAATTGAAAAATAAAATAATTCTAAGTTTGGTCGGCCCTTAGGGCTAAATTTCTGGAACCTTCTCGGGCGGTGGAAATTGCCTATATAAGGAAGGCTGTATTATTGTCTTAGGCAGTTCAGAATAGTTCTGGGTAGTAGATCTGGGTATTGATTCAAGGCTTTGTCCTATAGAATATTGTAAGGGAATGCCCATGTGGCTTTGCATATTGTATTCTAAAAGTTTGTAATTCCACATTTGTGGAGATAATAAGAAGCCAATTTTTTGTTCTTGCATATTATTGTTGTTGTTTCTCTATTTCTGTTATGTGTTTGTGGTATTAAGGGGAGCACCCTTCATCAGTTTTAAAATCAGAAATGCTTGATATCTGGCGATTTTAATTATTTTGTATCTGTGAGATTTGTCTATTTTGAGCCTATAAATGGTGAGAGGTTTCAATCGAGAATGAAAGTTAAGGGGTATTTGGAAATCAGATCTAAGGAAAGGCCAAAGGGGTAATCCTTGGAAAATTAAAAGAAAAAAGAAAAGAAAAACCCATTTTTTGTAATTTTATGTGAATGCATTTTCTATTGGTTAAAATTGTAGTTTTATTGCAGGAATATCCAATAAACTAAAACTTGACTAGATAATAGTTCTAATGGATAACCTAAGCAAGTCTTTCACTATCTCCTAGTTATGTGTACAAGTGCTTTCTACTCCAAATGTCCTAGGCTCTACCCAATTGTTTGTTTTCTTGTAATTTCTTCAAAATTACCTGCACTTGAACTTCTTCAAAATTACTCACCACTTGAAATTTCTTTAGAATATGGGCACTTGAAAAACCTTCTTTCCAGAACATAATATACCTTTAACACATTTTCAATTTCCACCTACAACAATGGTGTCTCCAGAGATTCAGCTATTGATTGTCAACAATGAATATCAAAACCAATTTTCGGTGCAAATTTCAGGTATGTAAGTTCTACTTTAATCACTTCCAATCACTCACTTGAATTTTTTTGCAACATTTTTTACAATGGTAGTAAAAATTTGTTGATGTCACCTTACATAGTGCAGAGGATGTGTCAGGAGTATCTGATGCACAAGAAATAAATCCATGGTAGACATTAATAAAGGTCTTGCTTCTTCCAATGGAAGTATATCAGAGCCCATCAAGCTCTTCCAAGTGGTCCATATACTCAACATCAATGTCCTACAATATTTTGGCTTTACTGTGAGTTCTTTATTAGGAGTTATGAGTACTCATCTTGAGTATATGTCTTGAGAATAGCAGTATAAGTTTCCCATCACATCTCAAATTCAAAACCAGGCTAATCAAGTGTGAGGCATGAGAGGCCAACTCTCACCTGCAAGGTAAAAAATTATAAGCCAATAAGATCTCAACTTCTAGAAAACTCTTGACATGCACAACCTTGGTATCTTGAAATCCTAAGACTTCTCTTTTCCTTTTTGGGGTCCTTTGAGTTTAACCAGTCTCACAGATTATGGTCATTTTCTATGAGGGAATCAAATTCCACACTTTGTTTTCTGATTTTGTGAATCCAAGTTATTTGCTTTAGGGCTTGTGAATAGCATTGCAAGACCAATCAATGAATGAAAGTAGTATCGTGTGTTTGTCCAATTTCATTTTATTATTTTTATAGAAAGAGAACTTCAATACCTAGGGCATAATAGTTTTTTACAAATTTTTTTAATTTCATTTACTATTTTTCCATAAGCCTCAAAAATAGAGGTAGACATACGGTGAAATATCTATGTTTAGTAAAACTAAAAATACAGAGTCATAATAAACTTAATATATATTAACATTATCATAATTAGAAATATTTTTCTTAGTAGTACCTTACTACATAGATAGGTTTGTCAAATTGATTCATTTGATCTTTCAAAAGATAAATTCGAAGTGATTTTTTGTCAGCATTTTAATAGGTGCGACGAAGACT
>BSBK01004535.1:1965000-1974772 GCA_027943335.1 Chamaecyparis obtusa
ACCCTGTTGAATTATCTCCAACCAAGCATCTCAGCAAATTTCCCAAACTCCTATTCACTACCTCTGTCTGTCCATCAGTCTGTGGATGATGTGATGAACTAAACTTCAAATCTATCTTCAACTTCTTCCATAATGTAAGCCAAAAATATCCAACAAACTTAGTGTCCCGATCTGAAACTATGGTCTTTGGCAAACCCTGAAGTCTTACTACTCTGAAAAATAATTCTGCTACATGAACAGCATCATTAGTCTTCTTGCAGGGAATAAAATGTGTCATCTTTGAAAATCTGTCAACTACCACAAAAATTGAATCGTGTCCCCGCTGTGTCCTCGGTAAACCAAGAACAAAGTCCATGCTAATATCCTCCCAAGGCTTCTCTGGTACAGGTAGTGGCTGATACTACCCTGTATTCTGCTTCACTCCTTTCGCCATCTGATATACTCTGCAACTCTGTACAAACTTCTTCACATCTTTCTGTAACTGTGGCCAATAATAATTCTCATTAACCAAACCAAGGGTTTTATCATGACCAAAATATTCAGCCAATCCTCCGCTATGCTTCTCCTTGATGAGATTCTCCCTCATAGAACTTTGTGGAATGCACAACCGACTCCCTCTAAATAGCATATTATCTTGGATGATAAAATCCAGCCATTTCGTCCTGTCTAGAGTAACAGGTTCTGTACAAGCTTTCCAAGCTTCACCAAAATCAGTTGCTTCTGGATACAAATTTTTGAGTTCCTTGAACCCAACCACTTCAATCTGCATTTCTGTCAGCAATAGTTGCCTTTTGCTAAGAGCATCTGCAACCCTATTAGACTTTTCACTCCTATGTTTCAAAACAAATGTATAACTCTGCAAAAACTCAACCCATTTCAAATGCCTTTGATTTAATTTTCTTTGACTATTTAAATATTGAAAAGCTTGATGATCAGTATACAAAACAAACTCCTTAGGAAGCAGGTAATGTCTCCACTTTTTCAATGTCTGAACTATAGCATAAAATTCCTGATCATAAACAGAATATTTCCTCTTGGCATCATTTAACTTCTCACTGAAATAATCAACAAGTTTACCTTCTTGGCTCATAACAGCTCCTATTGCAGTACCACTAGCATCGCAATCTACTTGAAACACCTTATTAAAATCTGGAAGTGCTAAAATAGGTTGTTCTGTAACTTTTTGTTTCAACAATTGAAAACTCTTTTCTGCCCCATTAGTCCACTTAAACTCTTTTCTATCCCCTCTCATTGTTTCAGTCAAGGGTCCACAAATACTGCTAAAATTTCTGATAAATTTTCTGTAAAAGCTAGTTAGACCATGAAAAGATCTTACCTCGGTAGCACTCCTTGGAGTAGGCCATTCAATGATAGCATGTACCTTCTTTGGGTCCATTTTTAGACCTTCTCCTGAAACTACAAACCCCAAATACACCAACTCTTTCTTCACAAAACTGCACTTCTTGAAATTAATCAATAATTTCTCTTCTCTCAACTTCTCAAATACCATACGAATATGCATCATATGCTCATCCAATGTCTTACTAAAGATCAAAATATCATCTAGGTAAACAATGACAAACTTACCTAGAAATTCTTTTAGAACCTCATTCATGAGCCGCATGAAAGTGCTCGGTGCATTGGTTAGCCCAAAAGGCATGACTAACCACTCATACAGTCCTTCCTTTGTCTTGAAGGCAGTCTTTCATTCATCTCTTTCTCTGATCTGAATCTGATGATATCCACTCTTCAGATCTATCTTTGAGAAATACACAGCTCCACTTAAACAGTCCATAATATCATCCATTCGTGGCAACGAAAACCTGTACTTGATTGTGATCTTTTTTATTGCCCTAGAATCTGTACACATCCTCCACTCTCTATTCTTCTTTGGTGCTAATACAGCTGGTATAGCACAGGGACTCAGACTCTCTCGAATCAACCCCTTCTGTAATAGTTCATGTACTTGTCTGTTCAACTCTTCACTTTCTGCAGGTGTCATTCTGTGTGCTGCCTTATTCGGCAAACTCGCTCCTGGGATCAAGTCCATCTGATGACTGATCTTCCTGACCGGTGGTAATCCATCAGGAACCTTATCGGATACAATATCCTGAAACTCATTCAACAAATCTGCAACTTCTACAGGAACATCTTCTACTTTCTTTTTACTAGCTTTTGGAATTAAAGCAAAACATACATGCTCATGCCTCATACCATCTAAGAAATTTCTTCCATCAACAAAATTTATCCTTGCATTACCACATACCTTTTATTCAGTCTCCTTCAATGGTTTTAGCTTATGTCGCACTCCATCCTTTGTCAGGGAATAGGTATTCGCACGACCATCATGTATAACACATCTATCAAACTGCCATGGTCTACCCAACAACATATGACATGCATCCATAGATATGATATCACATAATACCTCATCTTGGTATCCGCCAATCTTGAACTTCACCAGGCATTGTTCATTGACCATGACCTTGTGGTCATCCTGTACCCAGGCAATCCGATATGGATGTGGGTGTTTCTGTCTCTTGAGCTTCAACTTTGTCACCATCTCTTCTGACACCAAATTGTCAGTCCTTCCACTATCAATGATCACATCACAACATTTACATTCACAATTGCACCTGGTGCAAAACAGGCTCCTCCTTTGCTCAGGTTCATTCTCACCACTCAACAAGATTCTTCTGTTAATCAATGTTTCTCCTCTTTCAGCATCTTCAGAATTTGATGATCTAGCATCTTCATCTACATGTGCAACTCTGGCCTGGCCTTCATTTCTCCTGTCTGTTCTTCCTTGGTGCTGAGGACATTCAAATGCCCTATGACCTTCTTCTCCACAGTGAAAACATGTTCCACGGAAGCCACCTCTTCCAGATCCTTGTCCTCTTCCTCTTCCTCTCTGATCTCTATTATTTTGATCTTGGAAACGATTGGAATTATTTCCTCGCTGATGCTGACTGCTACTAGCCTCATCCTTCTTTTTCGTATCTTCATTTCGGCCACCAGATGACCGTCCACCAGATCATCCACCACGACCTCTTCCATTTTGTCTGCTCTCAAACTTTTTGTTCAGCTTTTCCTCTACTTTTAGGGAAAATTGGTATGCCTCCTCAATACTGCTCATTCGAACCAGATTTAGCTCCTCCTGAATGCTTGGCCTTAACCCATTAAGGTATCGGGCAACTTTCTCCTTATCAGCTTCTGCATGGCCTGTTCTGATGAGAAGTCGATAGAACTCATCTGTATACTCCTTAAAAGATCTTCCTGCTTTGCTTCAAACTTTGCATTTTCTTCAGTAGGTCAAGCTCATAATCAACAAGAATGAACTGTCGCTTCAATTTATCCACCATCCGATCCCATCTTGTGATTTTATCTTTCCCTCTTTTATTTCGCTCTAATTGAATTTCTTGCCACCAGATCTTCGCATGACCTTTCAGTCTGGCCTTCGCAAATTTGACCCTATCAGGATCCTCAACATCTTCGTACTCAAAATATTTCTCACATTCATTGATCCAGTCGATCAATTCCTCCGGGTTAAGATTTTCAGAAAATGTAGGAACCTCAATCTTAGGTCTTTTACCAATCTTAGAAATCGCCCGAAAAAGTCTTTCTTCCTCCTGGTTCACAATTTCAGCTTCTCCTTCTTGATATTCTTCTTCGGCTTCATCCTCGCTTTCAACTCTGACATTAAGGTTCATTCCTCTGTGAATCTCTTCTTGCAATGCTCACACTTGTCTCTGTAGCTCTCTAACCTCAGGTGTTACAACACCAGCTCTTCCACCACGTTCCCTTCGTGGAGGCATTTTCACGATGCGCGTTGAAACCCTAGCCACGGTCCTGGTGCAAACTGCCTCACAGTCAGCGATCTGTTTACACACTCAAGAAATCCTGCTCTGATACCACTTGATGAAGGGTGCTCCCCTTAATACCACAAACACATAACAGAAATAGAGAAACAATAACAATATGCAAGAACAGAAAATTAGCTTCTTATTATCTCCACAAATGTGGAATTACAAACTTTCAGAATTACAATATGCAAAGCCCTATGGGCATTCCCTTACAATATTCTGTAGGACAAAGCCTCGAATTATTGCCCAAATCTACTACCCAGAACTATTCCGAACTGCCTAGGACAATAATACAGCTTTCCTTATATAGACAATTTTCCACCGCTTGGAAGGTTCTAGAATTTTAGCCAATAAGGCCGACCAAATTTAGAATTATTTTATTTTACATTTTATTACATCATAGTCAGCTCAAGATAACCTTTGAAACCCGAACAGAAATTTTGAAGAAAATTATTTTTCGCCATTTCGGGTGGCCCAACTTCCGAAGACCATAAGTCATCACCAGTTGACCCGATCGGCTATTATAACCTCATTTCAGAAACACCACGAAGTGCTCTACAGGCCTAACCCGCGCAAGCGCCCATCACTCAAATTTTTGACTTCATTAGGGGCCTCTAAAGCCTTCAATACTGAGTTCAAAGTTTCTGTACCCTGCTGCCAATACCGAAAATCTTCAATATCTTCCAACATGCACTTGATCTGAAAATAAAACTTTACTAGCAGAATTATATGACCAAAATGAATCTCCAAACAAGAAATCAGATCATTCTGAGCACATACGAAAATTACCAAAAATAGTAACTTTCCATAAATAGCAGCTCTGCATAAAATAGCCCTTATTGAATATAAAAATAGAAATATTTTTGGGTGATGCAAGATTGCTCTTACACCCAAGATGCTCCTGCATCAAACACCTAGGGTAATTTGAGAAGTGACCCTGTCACGACTCAGGTGTGCAGAGGAAAACCAAGACGGCTAACCTCCTCCTTTGTCAGCCATGATGAATCTTCAACAGGTCATCCTTTCCACTTGACCAGATATTCTTCATATGTCCTGTTCCTTGTGCTTCTACCAACACGACTATCCAGTATATCTTCGATCTCCTTAGTGTCTGAACTAGTTGCTAGAATACTCCACTGTGCTGCTGCAACCTCATCTTCAACACCTCCTTCGTGATACTTTGTCAAATCTAAAATGTTAAACACTGGTGAAATATTCAGCTCAGTAGGCAATTCTACCTCATATGCATTTCTTGAATCATGTTTCTTTAGTATCCTACATGGTCTGAACTTCTTCATTTTCAACTTGTTATATGTACCAACTGGAAACCGCTCCTTCCGCAAATGAACCATGACTTCATCTCCAACCTGAAATTCCTGATGCCTCCTTTTCTCATCTGCCTTAGTCTTATATTGCACATTCATCTTTGTAATATGCTTCCTCACCTCTTCATGGATGTTCTTCAAGTGTTCTGCAAAATCCTCAGCTTCAGCACTACTTATTTCTCCTTTATCTATCTTCCTCAATTCAGATGCATTTCTTGGACTACTTCCATATACAATCTGGAATGGTGATTTACCAGTGCTCCTATTGACAGAATTATTGTATGCAAATTTTGCCTGTGGTAAAATCAAATCCCACCCTGTTGGCTTATCTCCAACCAAGCATCTCAGCAAATTTCCCAAACTCCTATTCACTACATCTGTCTGTCCATCAGTCTGTGGATGATATGATGAACTAAACTTCAAATTTTTCTTCGACTTCTTCCATAATGTATGCCAGAAATATCCAACAAACTTATTGTCCCGATCTGAAACTATGGTCTTTGGCAAACCATGAAGTCTTACTACTTCTCTGGAAAACAATTCTGCTACATGAACAGCATCATTAGTCTTCTTGCAGGGAATAAAATGTGTCATCTTTGAAAATCTGTCAACTACCACAAAAATTGAATCGTGTCCCCACTGTGTCCTTAGTAAACTAAGAACAAAGTCCATGCTGATATCCTCCCAAGGCTTCTCTGGTACAGGTAGTGGCTGATACAACCCTGTATTCTGCTTCACTCCTTTCGCCATCTGACATACTCTGCAACTCTGTACAAACTTCTTCACATCTTGCTGTAACTGTGGCCAATAATAATTCTCATTAACCAAACCAAGGGTTTTATCATGACCAAAATGTCCAGCCAATCCTCTGCTATACTTCTCCTTGATGAGATTCTCCCTCATAGAACTTCGCGGAATGCACAACTGACTCCCTCTGAATAGCATATCATCTTGGATGATAAAATCCAGCCATTTCATCCTATCTAGAGTAACAGGTTCTGTACAAGCTTTCCAAGCTTCACCAAAATCAGTTGCCTCTGGATACAAATTCTTGAGTTCCTTGAACCCAACCACTTCAATCTGCATTTCTGTCAGCAATAGTTGCCTTCTACTAAGAGCATCTGCAACCCTATTAGACTTTCCACTCCTGTGTTTCAAAATAAATGTATAACTCTGCAAAAACTCAACCCATTTCAAATGCCTTTGATTCAATTTTCCTTGACTATTTAAATATTACAAAGCTTGATGATCAGTATACAAAATAAACTATTTAGGAAGCAGGTAATGTCTCCACTTTTTCAATGTCTAAACTATAGCATAAAATTCTAGATCATAAACAGAATATTTCCTCTTGGCATCATTTAACTTCTCACTGAAATAAGCAACAGGTTTACCTTCTTGGCTCATAACAGCTCCTATTGCAGTACCACTAGCATCGCAATCTACTTGAAACACCTTATTAAAATCTAGAAGTGCTAAAATAGGTTGTTCTGTAACTTTTTGTTTCAACAATTGAAAACTCTTTTCTGCCCCATTAGTCCACTTAAACTTTTTTCTATCCCCTCTCATTGTTTCAGTCAAGGGTCCACAAATACTGCTAAAATTTCTGATAAATTTTTTATAAAAGCTAGCTAGACCATGAAAAGATCTTACCTCAGTAGCACTCCTTGGAGTAGGCCATTCAAGGATAGCCTGTACCTTCTCTGGGTTCATTTTTAGACCTTCTCCTGAAACTACAAACCCCAAATACACTAACTCTTTCTTCACAAAACTGCACTTCTTGAAATTAATCAACAATTTCTCTTCTCTCAACTTCTCAAATACCATACAAATATGTATCATATGCTCATCCAATGTCTTACTCATGATCAAAATATCATCTAGGTAAACAATGACAAACTTACCCAGAAATTCTTTTACAACCTCATTCATGAGCCGCATGAAAGTGCTCGGTGCATTGGTTAGCCCAAAAGGCATGACTAACCACTCATACAGTCCTTCCTTTGTCTTGAAGGCAGTCTTCCATTCATCTCCTTCTCTGATCTGAATCTGATGATATCCACTCTTTAGATCTATCTTTAAGAAATACACAGCTTCACTCAAACAGTCCATAATATCATCCATTCATGGCAACGGAAACCTGTACTTGATTGTGATCTTGTTTATTGACCTAAAATCTATACACATCCTCCACTCTCCATTCTTCTTTGGTGCTAATACTGCTGGTACAGCACAGGGACTCAGACTCTCTCGAATCAACCCCTTCTATAACAGTTCATGTACTTGTCTGTTCAACTCCTCACTTTCTGCAGGTGTCATTCTGTGTGCTGCCTTATTCGGCAAACTCGCTCCTGGGATCAAGTCTATCTAATGACTGATCTTCCTGACCGGTGGTAATCCATCAGGCACATTATCGGATACAATATCCTGAAACTCATTCAACAAATATGCAACTTCTACAGGAACATCTTCTACTTTCTCTTTACCAGCTTTTGGATTTAAAGCAAAACATACATGCTCATGCCTCATACCATTTAGGAAATTTCTTCCATCAACAAAAGTTATCCTTGCATTACCACATACCTTTTCTTCAGTCTCCTTCAATGGTTTTAGCTTATGTCGCACTCCATCCTTTGTCAGGGAATAGGTATTCGCATGACCATCATGTACAACACATCTATCAAACTGTCATGGTCTACCCAACAACATATGACATGCATCTATAGATATGATATCACATAATACCTCATCTTGGTATCCGCCAATCTTGAACTTCACCAGGCATTGTTCATTGACCATGACCTTGTGGTCATCCTGTACCCAGGCAATCCGATATGGATGTGGGTGTTTCTGTCTCTTGAGCTTCAACTTTGTCACCATCTCTTCTGACACCAAATTGTCAGTGCTTCCACTATCAATGATCACATCACAACATTTACCTTCACACTTGCGCCTGGTGCGAAACAGGCTCCTCCTTTGCTCAGGTTCATTCTCACCACTCAACAGGATTCTTCTGTTATTCAATGTTTCTCCTCTTTCAGCATCTTAAGAATTTGATGATTTGGCATCTCCATCTACATGTGCAACTCTGGCCTTGCGTTCATTTCTCCTGTCTGTTCTTCCTTGGCACTGAGGACATTCAAATGCCCTATGACCTTCTTCTCCATAGTGAAAACATGTTCCACGGAAGCCACCTCTTCCAGATCCTTGTCCTCTTCCTCTTCCTCTCTGATCTCTATTATTCTGATCTTGAAAATGATTGGAATTATTTCCTCACTGATTCTGACTGCTGCTGGCCTCATCTTTCTTTTTCGTATCTTCATTTCGGCCACCATATGACCGTCCAGCAGATCGTCCACCACGTCCTCTTCTGTTTTGTCTGCTCTCAAACTTTTTGTTCAGCTTTTCCTCTACTTTTAGGGCAAATTGGTATGCCTCCTCAATACTGCTCATTCGAACTAGATTCAGCTCCTCCTAAATGCTTGGCCTTAACCCATTAAGGTATCGGGCAAATTTCTCCTTATCAGCTTCTGCATGGCCTATTCTGATGAGAAGTCGATAGAACTCCTCTGTATACTCCTCAACAGATCTTCCTGCTTGCTTCAAACTCTGTATTTTCTTTAGTAGGTCAAGCTCATAATCAACAGGAATGAACTGTCGCTTCAATTTATCCACCATCCGATCCCATCTTGTGATTTTATCTTTCCCTCTTCTATTTCACTCCAATTGAATTTCTTGCCACCAGATCTTCGCATGACCTTTCAGTCTAGCTTTTGTAAATTTGACCCTATCAGGATCCTCAACATCTTCGTACTCAAAATATTCCTCACATTTATTGATCCAGTCGATCAATTCCTCCGGGTTAAAATTTTCAAAAAATGTAGGAACCTCAATCTTAGGTCTTTTTCCAATCTTGAAAATCGCCCGAAAAAGTCTTTCTTCCTCCTGGTTCACAATTTCAGCTTCTCCTTCTTGATATTCTTCTTCGGCTTCATCCTCTCTTTTATCTCTGACATTAAGATTCATTCATCTATAAATCTCTTCTTGCAATGCTCGCACTTGTCTCTGCAGCTCTCTAACCTCAGGTGTTACAACACCAGCTCTTCCGCCACGTTCCCTTCATGGAGGCATTTTCGCGATGCGCGTTGAAACCCTAGCCACGGTCCTGGTGCAAACTACCTCACAGTCGGTGATCTGTTTACACACTCAAGAACTCCTGCTCTGATACCACTTGATGAAGGGTGCTCCCCTTAATACCACAAACACATAATAGAAATAGAGAAACAACAACAATATGCAAGAACAGAAAATTGGCTTCTTATTATCTCCACAAATGTGGAATTACAAACTTTCAGAATTACAATATGCAAAGCCCCATGGGCATTCCCTTACAATATTCTGAAGGACAAAGCCTTGAATTATTGCCCAAATCTACTACCCAGAACTATTCCGAACTGCCTAGGACAATATTACAGCCTTCCTTATATAGGCAATTTTCCACCGCCTGGAAGGTTCCAGAATTTTAGCCAATAAGGCCGACCAAACTTAGAATTATTTTATTTTACATTTTATTACATCATAGTC